>JARQOD010008260.1:0-36201 GCA_033576555.1 Oophaga sylvatica | reverse complement strand
TTTTGGAAATCTCGTGTTTCGCTGGCGCTTTAAAAATCAGCTTTTGGCTATTTTCATGTGCAGAATTTTTGCAGCTTTTTCTTCTGCATATAAGAAGTTGCATTTTGCAGCACAATCAAAAACTATGACATTTCAGAAATCTCCTGCACACCCTTTTATTTTCTCTGGACTGAGTTTCAGAACTGCTGTGTTTCTTTGAATCTTCAGCATGTCACTTCTTTCAGCATTTTTTCATCCATAGAAAGCAATTAAAAAGTGAAAAAAGAAGCTGCAGATAATGCAACATTGTTTTTCGCAGCATACTGTAAAAAAAAACAAACTGCAAAATCTCTAAGGCTAGTTTCACACTAGCGTTCGGGAGGGCTGCGTACTTCCTCCGTCAAGCCCCGCCCACTGCTGCACCTCTTCCTTTCAGCGCCGCCTCCGCATGCGTCATTTTGACGCTGCGCCGACCGCAACAAAATGCAACATGTTGCGTTCTACGCAGTTCGGCGCAGCGTCAAAACGACGCATACGGAGGCATCCGCATACATCCGCATGGCCTGCCTACCCAATATTAAAGATAGGGTGTGCAGGACGCGTGCAGAGGTAGGCGGCGCTGAAAGGAAGAGGTGCGGCAGTGGGCGGGGCTTGACGGAGGAAGTAAGCAGCCCTCCCAAACGCTAGTGTGAAACTAGCCTAAAAAATGTTAGTTTTGAAAGCAGAGTTTTCCTATAAGTTATATACTGATATATACAGTATATGTACTATATATGTGTATGGTTTACCCTTATTATTTCACATGGGAATTCATTTATTTCTATATAATGAATACAGTAGTTCAGCAGACAATATTCCTGTCTTGTGTCATCCGGACAGTAGTGACAGGAGGTCGCCTGTTAGAATACAAGCAGTGATTCAGTGACTGTGGTCAGAGCAGATGCAGATCGCTGGTATATGTGACTGTGACACCTGATCCTGCAGCGATCAGCACAGAGCTCTGGGACCACAGTGAGTAAATGACTGCACTATGACCTGTTATTGCTGATCTCACCTGCTCTTGGGAGTGTGGAGTCAGTAAGAAGCTGCAGGAGCTTTACAGATGGTGGATCAGACCACAGTGTGCGCTCACCTCCATCTGCAGAGAGTGGGAAGCTGTCCTGGTTGGGAGGAGGCGCTAAGCAGAGAGCGATGTGTGCACGTATGGACTCTGGAGGGAGACACGGGACAGGGCACTGTGACATGGGCCTCAGCCCGAATGATAGGTTATGTTCACACTGGGCGTTTTTGCTGAGTCTTTTATGATAATTTTCAGCTGCTTTTTACAGTACCAGCAAAGCCTGTTTATCAAGAATAGAGGGGTCCCCATACTGTTATTTTCATTATTTAAATAATTAAAAAAAAACAGCTTGGGGTCCCCCCCATTTTTGACAAGCAGCCTTGCTAAAGCAGACAGCTGGGGGCTGGTATTCTCAGACTGGTAAGGGGCCATGGATATTGGCCCCCCAGCCTAAAAATAGCAGCCTGCAGCCACCCAGAAAAAGTGCACCTATTTGATGCACCAATTCTGATGCTTTGCCAGGCTCTTCCCACTTGCCCTGTAGAGGTGGCAAGTGGGGTTCATATTTGTGAGGTTGATGTCACCTTTGTATTGTCAGGTGACATCAAGCACACGGCCTCTCCATTACTAATCCTATAGTTACATAGTAAATAAAGACACAGAATAAAGTCCTTTATTAGAAATAATAAACCAAAAATAAAAAACACTATCCCTCACCTCTCCATCCTTCTGTCCCATACTATAATCCATGTCATGCCAAGATGCGACCGTCCAGGCTGAGAACCACTGGTGAATGAGCTGCTGCAAGCGCAACCTCAGTGACCTGCGGTGATGTCATCAAGGCTACCTCCGGTCACTGAGGCTGCATTCCCAGCCAAGCTGAACTGCGGTGACCTCGGTGAGATCTCCACTAGCACAGTGCGAAAGTCGGACAGTGCAGAGGCAAGTTCACCGCAGTGAAATTCTCCCGGTGAACCCGTCTCTGCACCGTGCTACTTTTTCACGGTGCTAGCAGGGATCTCACTGAGGTCACTGCAGTTCAGCCCGGCTGGGAATGCAGCCTCAGTGACTGGAGGTAACCTCGATAATGTCACCACTAGTCACTGATGCTGTGCTCGCAGCAACTCAATCACCAGTGGTTCTCAGCTTGGATGGTCACATCTTGGCGCTGTCCAGATTGAAAATTGTTTATCCCCCAGACATGGATTAAGGCATGGAACAGAACAACAGTGAGATGAGAGATATTGTTGTTTTTTATTTTTGGTTTATTACAGGAGAATGAGGGCTTCGGTGGAATGGGTGAGGTCGTAAGTATGGTTTAATTAAGAATATAAAAGGAGTCTGTGTCTTTCTTTCAATTAAAAGACTTTTCTGGATGTCTGTGTCTTCTTACAATGTGACTATGGGGTTAGTAATGGGGGCGTCTTATTGACGCCTCTCCATTACTAACCTCCAGGCTTGCTGCCATCTGACAATACAAAGGTGACATCAACCCCCCCAACTATTATCCCACTTGCCACTGCTACAGACCAAGTGGGAAGAGTGAGGCTAAGTGCCAGAATTGACATATCTTAGAGATGCACCTTTTCTGGGGGGCTGAGAGCTGATGTTTTTAGTCTGGGGGATCAGTATTCATGGCCCCTTCCTAGGCTATTAATATCAGCCAACAGCTGTCTGCATAGCCTTTGCTGGCTATTAATTATAGGGGGACCCTACTTAATTTTTTTTAGGGGGTCCCCCATTTTAATAGCCAGTAAAGGCTAAGAATACAGCTGTGAGCTGATATTAATGGCCTGAGAAGCTCCATGGGTATTACTCCCTTCCCAGGCTATAAACATCGCCCCCGCAGCCATCGGCTTTTCCTCTGCTGGCTCCGAAAATTGCGCTGGAGCCCACGCCATTTTTTTAAAATAATAATTTATTAATTAATCACATGTACAGTAAGCTGCACACACACTGCACTAATTGTATATGTCACTGACATCTATATAACTATTTATTCTATGTGTATTTACTGTGTGTAATCCATCTCTTCTATCCTGACGGCTTCTGTTGTGAGTTTACAGTATACGGCAGATGAATTGACAGCTTCTCTTCTATCCATCTATGCAATATAAATACATATATAAGTATGTGTCATTGACATCTATACCTCTATGTATCCTATGTGTATATATCTATTCTATCTATTCTATTCTAACCTGTCACTCTGTGATTTTACTTTACGCGGCAGATGAATTGCTGGTTTTTCAAAGGATCTAGGGGTATCGTTCTACAGGAAGTAGTTTTTTTTCTCTGGGGCACGCAACTTTATAAGCATGCACAAAGAGACAAGTGTTAGCCACACATGAAAAAGGCACCAAAACTGCAAACAAAAACGCACAAAAACATGCGTTTTTTCCGCAACATCTTTCCTGCCAAGAAATCAGGTTTTGCTGCAGAAAAAAAACGCAGCAAAAACGCCCATGTGAACTTAAAGTGTCTAGCGATGCACCTGGCAGTACGCCACTGGATGGGGCCCCTTGAGGGAGTGTGGGCCCTAGGCATTTGCCAAGTCTGCCTGCCCCTAACGCAGGCCCTGCATCTCAGCCCTTGTTTTCTTCTAGTAACAATGTTGCAGTGTTTTGGTTCCGTTTTTCACACTTGTGGTTGTGGGCGATTTTCTGATATGTGAGTGCGGTAATTACAGGTGCAGAAAGTAAAGGCACAGGTAAGATATGTGCAAATTTTGAGGATTTTCCAGGGATTTGGATTCTGTATTTTTCTGCTTGAATATATAAAAGCTAAGACAGACTGTTCTGAACGCAGCACTTACAGATGAATCACGCCGTTTACTCAAGAGCACATCCTCTTATGTGTTCAAGGCTCCATCCAAAATGTCCGGATCCTCAGAGCGCCAGGAAAACAGCAGCAGATGCTGTAATTAGCAGAGTGCAGACTGGACTATTGCTTCATGTCTGGGTGACATTATCCGTCCTCTGCAGAGGATCCTGTTTGTAAGGCTCTGTGCCCACCATGAGTTTTTGGGGCTGAATATTTTCACTGCAGCGTGTGCAGCCGTACTGGCGAAACACAAAGAAACATCGACACCCGCACAAATATCCTTGAATAAGGCTATACGTCGAAATGTTGGAATTACATCTATTTTTCATTTTCTCAGTCTAATAGATACATTTTGATTCACTTAACAAATATACTTCATCTTCAGTACCGAAGGTTATTTTTCATTCGATTACTCATCTCGTTTCCTTCAGAGCACGGAGTTTACATTGTAAGACTGACAGCATTTTACCTTCATTATTAGGACATATTTAGAGGAAGCAGCTTGGATGATGTTATATAGCAGTACTGAGGAATGTAACCATCCATATAGCACTGGGAAAAAAACAATTAATAGAAAGCAGCAACGAGGGACATTGTATATCAGTGCTGAGTAGAGTTGAGCATTCCGATACCACAAGTATCGGGTATCGGCCGATATTCGCTGTATCAGAATTCCGATACTTAGTTCCGATATTTTTCATATATCGTATACCGGAATCGGAAGTTCCCATAATTCTTTGAGAGGCAATGTGATTTTAGTCAGCCAATGAGGAATCCTAAGAAGTGTGGGCACATCCTGTAATGCTGCGGTCATGTTAACTAATGGCATGGCTGTGATTGGATGCTGAAATGATGTCAGAATGCACTATAAAAGGCGCCGCCGCCATTTTACCGTCACTGTGCTGTGAATTAAGTTAGGGACAGGACGCTGCTCTGCTGACTCTGAGGAACAGTTAGAGATAGCGTTTTTGTGAATTGTTCTGTAGGCAGGCTATTTGAGAAACCGCTCTGTAAATCATCCTTTTTCCTTGCAGTGTTGTTTTCACAGCTCTGTGCAAGGTGTGTGTGTGAGTGCAGGTGACGCTGCAGTTTGCTCTGCATCCAACGCTGTTTGTAGTCATCTGCACGTGTCACTCACTGACTTTTTTTTTTTATTTTGTGGAATTGGTGCTGCTCCATTCAATTGAAATTAACAGTGATCTATTAGTGTGACGTGCTTCCATCCGTATCCAATACATTGGTTGCAAACAGTCTAGAAGTACACAAAGGGGCCTTTCACAGCTAGTGAACAGTTGTGTGCAGTGTTCACTGTAGTCTGAGGTTTTCATTTTTGGAGTGCAGATCACGCTCCAGTTAGTTCTTCAAACAATGCTGGTTGTAGTCTGTTGAGCGTGTGCCACTGCCTCATCCTTGAAATTTTTCTCTAATTGGTGCTGCTCCATTCTATTTCAAATAACTCAAATCTATTAGTGTGACGCGCTTCCATCCGTATACAATACATTGGTTGCAAACAGTCTAGAAGTACACAAAGGGGCCTTTCACAGCTAGTGAACAGTTGTGTGCAGTGTTCACTGTAGTCTGAGGTTTTCATTTTTGGAGTGCAGATCACGCTCCAGTTAGTTCTTCAACCACTGCTGATTGTATTCTGCTGAGCGTGTGCCACTGCCTCATCCTTGACATTTTTCTCAAATTGGTGCTGCTCCATTGTATTTCAAATAACTCAAATCTATTAGTGTGACGCGCTTCCATCCGTATACAATACATTGGTTGCAAACAGTCTAGAAGTACACAAAGAGGCCTTTCACAGCTAGTGAACACTTGTGTGCAGTGTTCACTGTAGTCTGAGGTTTTCATTTCTGGAGTGCAGATCACGCTCCAGTTAGTTCTTCAAACAATGCTGGTTGTAGTCTGTTGAGCGTATGCCACTGCCTCATCCTTGACATATTTCTCTAATTGGTGCTGCTCCATTCTATTTCAAATAACTCAAATCTATTAGTGTGATGCGCTTCCATCCGTATACAATACATTGGTTGCAAACAGTCTAGAAGTACACAAAGAGGCCTTTCACAGCTAGTGAACACTTGTGTGCAGTGTTCACTGTAGTCTGAGGTTTTCATTTTTGGAGTGCAGATCACGCTCCAGTTAGTTCTTCAAACAATGCTGGTTGTAGTCTGTTGAGCGTGTGCCACTGCCTCATCCTTGACATTTTTCTCAAATTGGTGCTGCTCCATTGTATTTCAAATAACTCAAATCTATTAGTGTGACGCGCTTCCATCCGTATACAATACATTGGTTGCAAACAGTCTAGGAGTACACAAAGGGGCCTTTCACAGCTAGTGAACAGTTGTGTGCAGTGTTCACTGTAGTCTGAGGTTTTCATTTTTGGAGTGCAGATCACGCTCCAGTTAGTTCTTCAAACAATGCTGGTTGTAGTCTGTTGAGCGTGTGCCACTGCCTCATCCTTGACATTTTTCTCTAACTGGTGCTGCTACATTCTATTTCAAATAACTCAAATCTATTAGTGTGACGCGCTTCCATCCGTATACAATACATTGGTTGCAAACAGTCTAGGAGTACACAAAGGGGCCTTTCACAGCTAGTGAACAGTTGTGTGCAGTGTTCACTGTAGTCTGAGGTTTTCATTTTTGGAGTGCAGATCACGCTCCAGTTAGTTCTTCAACCACTGCTGGTTGTAGTCTGCTGAGCGTGTGCCACTGCCTCATCCTTGACATTTTTCTCAAATTGGTGCTGCTCCATTCTATTTCAAACAACTCAAATCTATTAGTGTGACGCGCTTCCATCCGTATACAATACATTGGTTGCAAACAGTCTAGAAGTACACAAAGGGGCCTTTCACAGCTAGTGAACAGTTGTGTGCAGTGTTCACTGTAGTCTGAGGTTTTCATTTTTGGAGTGCAGATCACGCTCCAGGTAGTTCTTCAAACAATGCTGGTTGTAGTCTGTTGAGCGTGTGCCACTGCCTCATCCTTGACATTTTTCTCTAATTGGTGCTGCTCCATTCTATTTCAAATAACTCAAATCTATTAGTGTGACGCGCTTCCATCCGTATACAATACATTGGTTGCAAACAGTCTAGAAGTACACAAAGGGGCCTTTCACAGCTAGTGAACAGTTGTGTGCAGTGTTCACTGTAGTCTGAGGTTTTAAGTTTTGGAGTGCAGATCACGCTCCAGTTAGTTCTTCAAACAATGCTGGTTGTAGTCTGCTGAGCGTGTGTCACTGCCTCATCCTTGACATTTTTCTCAAATTGGTGCTGCTCCATTCTATTTCAAATAACTCAAATCTATTAGTGTGACGCGCTTCCATCCGTATACAATACATTGGTTGCAAACAGCCTTTTTGTTAAGGTACAGTATTATATCGACATTGTACAAGTGTCGCTATTCAGTCTGATAACTAGATATCATTCACCTTTTCTATCAGTTGTCGTTGTTTCAGCACCACTTGCAGGTATATATTTTGCTATTGTGACTATGCACTATTGACTTTAACAAGGTAATGCATGATTTTTGTTACCAATTCTCATGTTTACATGATGGACCTTTATGATATGGGTTGTTAAATTTTTAATTAAATATGTATTTTTTCAAATGACACAAATATAAGTAATGTTGAAGAGGACTAGTCCTACATCCATTGTTTGCACAATATTACAGGTGTGTTGTGAATGGGCTTGAGATGAGTTCTGAGCAGAGGCTCCCTCTGGTGGTTACAAGCGGTACTGGTCTGTCCAGTGAAGATTGTGAAGATTGTGAGGATTGGGAATCAGGTGTTACTGACTGGTCTTATATAAGGGAGTCACCTTCCCATCAGGGTTGCCGGTGATCAATTGTTCTGGTCTCTATCCTTGATTCCTGTTTCCCTTGTAGCCTGCTGTGTCATGTCTGCATCTCCTGCTAACAGATAAGACATTTTCTTTTTTTTGTTTTTGTGCTTGATTTTTGCATTTTGTCCTGCACTTCTGTGGGGGCCTTCAGGGTCCCCTCCGGGGGCTTTTGCCCTCTCAGTTTAGTTCAGCCACTGATGTTTGTACTTTTGCTTTTTCCAGTTTTTTCAGTGGCTGCGGTTTTGATTTTGTTACACCAGAGAACTAATTTAGGTGGTAGAGGTCGTGTGATCTCAGGTGTTTTTGAAATTAGTAGAGTTGGTGCTTTTCAGGGTTTTCTGGGATTGCAGTAAGTGCCCTTCCTATCCTTTTCTATTTAGTTAGTTTGGGCCCCAACGTTTGCTCATACTATTTTCTGTCTGTGTCAGTATTTCTTCTTGTCTAACCGCCATTACATGTTTGGGGGCTTTCTATTATCTTTGGGGTTCTGCTCCGGGGCAGATAGCTTTCCTATATCTATCTTTAGGTGTAGTTAGTTTCTCAGGCTGTGACGAGGCGTCTAGGACCAACGTAGGAACGCTCCACGGCTGCCTCTAGTTGTTGTGGTTAGTCAGGGTACTGCAATCTCATAGATTCCAACTGCTCTGGTGTATTGCCTTTTTTGCCTGCACTCCTCAGCTACCGAAACATAACAGTATCACCGGCCACCAAAATTTAAAATTGTATGGTACTCACAGAAGGGAAAAAATTTGTGAAAGAAAAAACGGTTGTCAGAGTTGTCAGAGATATTTTTCTGTTTGTTGCATTTTTTTTTTTTCCCTCTGTATCTCTGGGTGCTGGGGAGGATTTTTTCTCTCAATGGAGTTTGCACAGTTGTCTGGCCGTGTGGATCAGCTTGCCACTGAGGTTCAGAGTATTGCTGCATATCTTGCTAGGTTGCCTGTTGTGGAACCTAGGATTCCCATGCCAGATTTGTTTTTAGGGGATCGAGCTAAGTTTCAGAATTTCAAAAATAATTGTAAATTGTTTTTTGCCTTAAAATCTAAGTCCTCAGGGAACGCAGCGCAGCAGGTTCAAATTGTCATCTCTCTCCTGCGCGGCGATCCTCAGGATTGGGCTTTTTCCCTGACACCTGGGGATCCTGTTTTGAGTGATGTTGATGCATTTTTTCTGGCTTGGGGTTATTGTACGATGAGCCTAATGTCACTGATCAAGCTGAAAAAGCCTTGTTGGCATTAAATCAGGGGCTTGATGACGCTGAGTTATACTGTCAGAGATTCCGTAGGTGGGCAGTCCTGACCAAGTGGAATGACGACGCTTTGGCGGCCCTTTTTCGGAAGGGTCTGTCAGATAATGTAAAGGATGTTATGGTGGGATTCCCTGTCCCCTCTGGTCTCAATGATTCTATGTCATTAGCGATTCAAATTGACAGACGTTTGCGTGAGCGGAGAAGTATGCGTGGAATAGTGTTGCCTTGTGAACCTGCTTCTGAATCCATGCAGTGTGATAGAGTGGTGTCTGGGGCACAGCGTCATGAGTTTCGAAAAGCGCAATGGGTTATGTTTCTACTGTGGTGATGCCTCTCATGCTATTTCAGTCTGCCCTAAGCGGGGAAGACGTTTTGCACGCTCAGTTGTCTTGGGTAGTGTTCAGACTAAGTTTTTATTAACTGTCACTCTGATATGCTCTCTGTCCTCATTTTCTGCTCAGGCTTTCGTTGATTCTGGAGCAGCTATTAACCTGATGGATTATGATTTTGCTAAACGTTGTGGGTTTCCCTTGATACCCCTACAGAAGTCTATTCCCTACTGGGGATCGATTCTACCCCTTTGGCTGAGAATAAACCTCAGTTCTCTACTCAGGTGATAATGAGGGTTGAACCTGATCATCAAGAGTGCTGCAAATTTTTGGTTCTGTATAATCTGCATGATATTATCGTACTGGGTTTCCCTTGGTTACAGTCTCATAATCCTGTTTTGGATTGGAAATCTGTGTCTGTAACCAGTTGGGGCTGCCAATGTGTTAATACCAACACTCCTGTTTTTTCTGCCTCCCCCAGGCTCAGGATGTTCCTGACTTTTTGATTGATTTTTCTGATGTATTTAGCGAAAGTAAATCTGCATCCTTGCCTCCCCATAGGAGCTATGACTGCGCTATTGAATTAGTGCCTGGTAGTAAATTCCCTAAAGGTCGCCTTTTTAACTTGTCTGTACCTGAACATGACGCTATGCGGTCTTATATCAAGGAGTCATTGGAGAAGGGTCATATCAGACCATCCTCTTCACCCTTAGGTGCTGGTTTTTTCTTTGTGGCCAAAAAGGATGGTTCATTAAGGCCGTGTATTGATTATCGTCTTTTGAACAATATTACTGTGAAATATCAATACCCGTTACCCTTGATTTCTGACCTGTTTTCCAGGGTGAAAAACGTACTTGGTTTACCAAGCTTGACCTCAGGGGGGCATATAACCTTATTCGCATTAAGCACGGGGATGAATGGAAGATGGCATTCAATACCCCGGAGGGGCATTTTGAGTACCTTGTGATGCCCTTTGGGCTCACTAATGCTCCTTCTGTCTTCCAGTCCTTCATGAATGACATTTTCAGGGATTTTGTGGATAAATTTCTGATTGTTTATTTGGATGATATCTTGATTTTTTCTAATGACTGGGACTCTCATGTGAAACATGTTCGAACTGTATTCCAGATTTTGAGAGAGAATGCTCTGTATGTGAAGGGATCAAAGTGTCTTTTTGGCGTACAGAGGATCTCATTTCTGGGATTCATTTTGTCCCCATCTGTTATTGAAATGGACCCGGTCAAGGTTCAGGCCATCTGTGATTGGGTCCAACCTACTTCATTAAAGGCTGTTCAAAGATTTTTGGGTTTTGCCAATTTTTATCGTAAATTTATTGGTAATTTCTCGGTTATTGTTAAACCTTTAACTGATTTGACCAAAAAGGGTTCTGATGTGGTGAATTGGCCTCCTGAGGCAGTCTCTGCATTTCAGGAACTTAAGCAGAGATTCACTTCTGCTCCTGTTCTACGGCAGCCTGATGTTTCTCTGCCATTTCAGGTGGAGGTTGATGCCTCTGAAATTGGGGCAGGTGCCGTTTTGTCCCAAAAAGATCCAGAGACCTCTAAAAGTAACCCTTGTGCCTTTTTCTCTCGAAAATTTTCTCCTACTGAACGTAATTATGACGTGGGTAATCGGGAGTTATTGGCCATGAAGTGGGCTTTTGAAGAGTGGAGACATTGGCTGGAGGGAGCCAAACATCAGGTGGTGGTCCTTACTGACCATAAGAATCTGGTTTATCTGGAATCTGCCAAGCGACTCAATCCTAGACAGGCCAGGTGGGCCTTGTTTTTCACACGTTTTAATTTTGTGGTTTCCTTTCTTCCTGGCACTAAGAATGTTAAGGCGGATGCCCTCTCGAGGAGCTTCCTTGCGGACTCTCCTGAGTTATCTGATCCTTCTGTTATTTTGAAAGAGGGTGTAGTTCTTTCCGCCATCTCACCTAATTTGAGACTTGCTCTGGAGGGGTGTCAGGAGGATAGGCCTGAGCGCTGCCCTGTTGGAAAATTGTTTGTCCCGGACCAGTGGAAAAAGAGTGTGATGTCTGAGATTCATTGTTCCGCGTTGGCTGGGCATCCCGGAATTTTTGGTACCAGAGACTTGGTTAGTCGGTCCTTTTGGTGGCCTACCTTGTCTCGTGATGTCAGGGAATTTGTGCAGTCCTGCGGGACTTGCTCTCGCTCCAAGCCTTGCTCTCGCTCTAGTGGTTTGTTGATGCCATTGCCTGTGCCCAAGAGACCATGGACCCATATCTCTATGGATTTCATTTCCGACCTTCCTGTTTCTCAGAGAATGACCGCCATCTGGGTGATTTGTGATAGGTTTTCCAAGATGATACATCTTGTGCCATTACCTAAGTTGCCTTCCTCCTCTGAATTGGTGCCGTTGTTCCTTCAGCACGTGGTTTGTTTACACGGCATTCCTGAGAACATTGTGTCTGACAGAGGAGTCCAGTTTGTTTCCAGATTTTGGAGGACTTTTTGTTCTAAACTGGGTGTTCAATTGTCTTTCTCCTCGGCATTTCATCCTCAGACCAATGGTCAAACTGAGAGAACAAACCAGACATTGGAGACTTATCTAAGATGCTTTGTGTCTGCTGATCAGGATGACTGGGTCTCTTTTTTGCCTTTGGCTGAGTTTGCTCTTAATAATAGGGCTAGCTCTGCCACTTTGATGTCTCCGTTTTTCTGTAATTCTGGGTTTCACCCTCGATTTTCTTCAGGACAGACGGAGGCTTCTGTCTGTCCAGGTGTTGACTCTGTTGTGGAGCGTATGCAACAGATTTGGGACCAGGTAGTGGAGAGGTTGTCCCTCTCTCAGGAGAGGGCCCAGCGGTTTGCTAACCGGCATAGGACTGATGGTCCTCGGTTTAAAGTAGGGGACTTGGTCTGGTTGTCCTCAAAAAATATTCCTATGAGAGTAGCATCTCCTAAATTTAAGCCTAGGTTCATTGGACCTTATAAGATCATGGAGATTCTTAATCCTGTTTCTTTTCGTTTGCTTCTTCCAGGGACATTTAAGATCCATAACGTGTTCCACAAGTCCTTGTTGAAGAGGTTTGTTGAGCCAGTGGTTCCTGCTGCTGTGCCTCCTGACCCTGTTTTGGTTGAGGGCAATCTGGAGTATGTGGTTGAGAAAATATTAGATTCTCGTTTTTCTAGACGGAAACTCCAGTATTTGGTTAAGTGGAGAGGTTATGGTCAGGAAGACAATTCTTGGGTGTTTGCTTCTGACATCCATGCTAGGAGACTCATCCGTGCGTACCATAGAACTCATCCTGACCGACCTGGTTGCTCAAATGAGGGTTTGGTGACCCCTCCTCAAGGGGGGGTACTGTTGTGAATGGGCTTGAGATGAGTTCTGAGCAGAGGCTCCCTCTGGTGGTTACAAGCGGTACTGGTCTGTCCAGTGAAGATTGTGAAGATTGTGAGGATTGGGAATCAGGTGTTACTGACTGGTCTTATATAAGGGAGTCACCTTCCCATCAGGGTTGCCGGTGATCAATTGTTCTGGTCTCTATCCTTGATTCCTGTTTCCCTTGTAGCCTGCTGTGTCGTGTCTGCATCTCCTGCTAACAGATAAGACATTTTCTTTTTTTTGTTTTTGTGCTTGATTTTTGCATTTTGTCTTGCACTTCTGTGGGGGCCTTCAGGGTCCCCTCCGGGGGCTTTTGCCCTCTCAGTTTAGTTCAGCCACTGATGTTTGTACTTTTGCTTTTTCCAGTTTTTTCAGTGGCTGCGGTTTTGATTTTGTTACACCAGAGAACTAATTTAGGTGGTAGAGGTCGTGTGATCTCAGGTGTTTTTGAAATTAGTAGAGTTGGTGCTTTTCAGGGTTTTCTGGGATTGCAGTAAGTGCCTTTCCTATCCTTTTCTATATAGTTAGTTTGGGCCCCAACGTTTGCTCATACTATTTTCTGTCTGTGTCAGTATTTCTTCTTGTCTAACCGCCATTACATGTTTGGGGGCTTTCTATTATCTTTGGGGTTCTTCTCCGGGGCAGATAGCTTTCCTATATCTATCTTTAGGTGTAGTTAGTTTCTCAGGCTGTGACGAGGCGTCTAGGACCAACGTAGGAACGCTCCACAGCTGCCTCTAGTTGTTGTGGTTAGTCAGGGTACTGCAATCTCATAGATTCCAACTGCTCTGGTGTATTGCCTTTTTTGCCTGCACTCCTCAGCTACCGAAACATAACACAGGTGTACATCACGTCCCTTAATCAACAATGGATTATTATATTTACTTGTATGCTTTTATTTAAAAGCCAAGAAGACTGAAGGCTAACCTTCGCACTGCAGCTGTTGTCAAAGTTCAACCCACATTATGCACTTCCAACATTGCAGCATTTGAGGCATGATGTAAGTTGGATTTGTCTAAGTTATGGAGTGACAAGGTTCACCATCAGTACCCTATAGCATAAGTAGGCTTTTGTGTTAGCATTTGTGTTCGACATGTGGATATCTGCAGTAATATGTCACAATTATTTAGTTACAGATTTGTGACAAAAACTAATAATTTTATGGTTTTAAAGGTGACGTTTCACTTGTTTACAGCTTAGAAATAAGGGTGTAGCCTCTTATCTATGTGTAGCAGTCGCCACTTTAACATGTCATGTTTTTTTCAACATGTGTAGCTAGCTAGCAGTAATTTTTGCCGGACACACAGCAGGGGAACAGCAGGCGTTACTGAACCTCACAAACACATCAGCGATTGTTTTGATCTGTGCATCCAACACTTCTGAGCAGCAACTGGCGGTGTTGAAGCCCAGGGTCAAGGAGGGTGTAGGCAGAGGCCTAGTATGAGATGTTAGAAGTTTAATTTGGAGTTAGCAGCATTAGTTTTTGCCAGACACACAGCAGGGGAACAGCAGGCGTTACTGAACCCCACTAACACTATAGCTTGTGTATTGGTCTGTGGACACGACACTTCTGAGCAGCAACTGGCAGTGTTGTAGCCCAGGGAGTAGAGTTCAGGTGGTAGAAAGATGAACATAACAGGAGACATGGATAACGTTGCCAACCAGTTATTTAATCTGAAACCGGACAGGCAAATTCATGCGAGATCCATGCCTTGTTCATTTTCTGAAAAGTAAGCCGGTCTACATTATCGGAGTATAGTCGCATGCGACGGTCTGTTAGTACACCACCTGCACTAATGAAGCGCTCCGATAATACACTGGCAGCAGGGCAAGCCAGCACCTCCAATGCATACTGGCTAAGCTCTGGCCATGTATCCAGCTTAGAGACCCAAAACTTGAATGGGGAAGAGCCATCTGGGAGTACACTGAGAGGGCAAGACACGTAGTCTGTCACCATCTTACGGAAACGTTGCCTCCTGCTGACTGGAGCCGTCTCGGATGGTGTAGACATTGGTGGCGCTGCCACAAAACTTCGCCACATTTGGAACATACTGGTCTTGCTGTTGTGAATGTGCTAGAAATGAATTCTGAGCAGAATCTCCCTCTGTTGGTTACAAACAGTACTGAACTATCCAATGAAGATTGTGAAGATTGGAGATCAGGTGTTACTGACTGGTCTTATATAAGGGAGGTTCCCTCCCATCAGGGTTGCCGGTGATCAATTGTTCTGGTCTCATCTTTGATTCCTGTACACTTTGTAGCTTGCTGTTTCGTGCCTGCATCTTTTGCTAACAGATAAGACATTTTCTTCTTTTATTTTTTTGTGCTTGGTTTTTGCATTTTGTCCTGCACCTCTGTGGGGGTCTGCCGGGTCCCTTTGGGGGGCTTGTGCTCCTCTCAGTTTAGTTCAGCCACTGTTGTTTGTTCATTTGCCTTTTCAAGTTTTTTCAGTGGCTGCTGTTTAGTTTTTGTTACACCAGAGAACTAATTTAGGTGGTAGAGGTCGTGTGATCTCAGGTGTTTTTGTAATTAGTAGAGTTGGTACTTTTCAGGGTTTTTTGGGATTGCAGTAAGTGCCCTTCCTATCCTTTTCTATTTAGGAAGTTTGGGCCCCAACGTTTGCTCATTCTATTTTCTGTCTGTGTCAGTATTTCTTCTTGTCTAACCGCCATTACATGTTTGGGGGCTTTCTATGTTCTTTGGGGATCTGCTCCGGGGCAGATAGCTTTCCTCTTTCTATCTTTAGGTGTAGTTAGCTTCTCAGGCTGTGACGAGGCGTCTAGGACCAACGTAGGTACGCTCCACGGCTGCCTTTAGTTGTGGTGGTTAGTCAGGGTACTGCAATCCCATAGATTCCAACCTCTCTGGTGTATTGCCTTTTTTGCCTGCTCTCCTCAGCTACCAAATCATAACATCTTGCCCTGTGCAGAGGCGCTGCTTGTGCTCCCTCTTGTTGCAGAGCTGTCTCCACTGCCTCGACGCACACAGCTGCTTTGTAAAGCAGTAGCAGCAGCAGTGCTCTCGGCTGGAATGGAGAACAGTATGGATTGCACCAGTGTGTCTTGGTACTCCCGCATTTTACGCTCCCGGTTCAACGGTGTGATGAGGCTTTGTAAGTTGTCACGGTAGCGAGGGTCTAGGAGGGTGGACACCCAATAATCAGACGTGGTGAGAATGTGGGCGATGCGGCGGTCGTTTCTCAGGCACTGCAGCATGAAATCAACCATGTGCTGCAGACTCCCAACTGGCCAAGAAACGCTGTCCCCTGCAACAGGCGTCATCTCTGCCTGCTCTGCATCACCCCACCCTCGCTATACATACTGACTAGAGCGTTGTGTACCTCCCTCTGGAGCGATGTCTTCCTCCTCCATTGACTCCTCCTCATCCTCCTCACAAAGTGAGCCCTGCCCAGCCCTTTGTGAGGAACCACGTTGCGATGACTGTCCAGAAGGTGATTGAATTTGTGACTCCTCATCCTCCACCTCTTCCAAAACCTCATCCCTTAGTGCTTGCAGTGTTTTTTGAAGCAGGCAGATAAGGGGGACAGTCAGGCTGACTAGTGCATCATCTGCACTCGCCATCCGCGTTGACTCATCAAACGCACGCAAAACGTGGCAGATGTCCTTCATAGAGTCCTTCGCCAGTCCTTACACTGGCTGCCCATTCATTATAGTATCCAATTCAAAGTACTGGTTGTCACCCACAAAGTTCTCCACAGTGCAGCACCCCCCTACATCTCCTCCCTCATTTCTATCTATCGGCCTAACCGACTGCTGCGCTCTGCAAACGACCTTCGACTAACCTCTGCACTAATCCGTACCTCCCACTCCCAACTCCAAGACTTCTCCCGTGCTGCGCCAATCCTCTGGAATGCTCTACCCCAAGAAATTAGGACTATCCGCAATTAGCATGGTTTCAGGCGCTCCCTCAAAACACATTTGTTCAGAGCGGCCTATCACATTCACTAATCAAAGTCATTCTATGTGTAAGTCTGTGTGTGTAGCCCATTCACTATCTCCATCCATCCATCACTCCCTCAAAATGGCTGGACCATCATTGTAAATACACCATTGTATATAAACACCTGGACTTTGTATGTCCCCCACCTCATTGTAGATTGTAAGCTCTCACGAGCAGGGGCGGCTTATATTGCTTTAATTATTGTATTGTTAACGTTGTTACTTATGACTTGTGTTCTGAAACTGTTAAACTGTAAAGCGCTGCGGAATATGTTGGCGCTATATAAATAAAGATTATTATTATTATTATTATAGAGGCCCACTCAGTAGTGGTGAAGTGTGAACGGCGCAAATTGCGAGTTGATTGCGCCTGATGCAGCTGATACTCCATTACTGTTGGCTGCTGCTCACACAACCGCTCAAACATATGTAAAGTGGAATTCCACCTGGTGGGTACGTCACATATGATGCGATGTTCAGGAAGGCGAAATCTGCGTTGCAGACTGCAATCAGCGATCTGGCCATGCTGGAACGTCGCAAGTGAGCGCACTCTAGGCGGACCTTGTGCAGCAGTGCATCAAGATCTGGATAGTCCCTCAAAAAACTCTGCACGACCAAGTTGAGCACATGTGCCAGACATGGTATGTGAGTGAGGTTGCCAAGGCCCAGAGCTGCCACCAGATTTCGGCCATTGTCACACACTACCAAGCCTGGCTGGAGATTCGCTGGCAAAAACCACACGTCGCTCTCCTGCTTGATGGCATTCCAGAGCTCCTGCGCTGTGTGGCTTCGATTCCCCATGGAAATTAATTTCATGACGGCCTGTTGACGTTTGGCCACGGCTGTGCTCATATCGGTCACAACAGGTAAGCGTTCACGGGTCCATGTGGAGTTAGACCGTGACGGCTCCTGCAGCGATGATTCTGAGGAACTGGAGTAGGAGGAGGAGTCAATGTGTACAGACTTGATTCCTGCAATCCTTGGAGTTGGCAGAACACGTACAGCGCCACTCGCAAGATCAGTACCCGGCTCCACAACATTGACCCAATGGGCAGTGAGGGAAAGGTATCGTCCCTGGCCATGGGTACTGGTCCACGCATCGGTGGTCAGGTGGACCTTGCTACTGACGGCGTTTAGTAGCGCATGTTTAATTTTTCCCTCAACATGCTTTTGCAGATCAGGGACGGCTTGCTTGCTGAAATGAATTCGGCTTGGCACATTGTATTGTGGGACTGCCAATGATATTAAGTTACGTAAACTGTCAGTCTCCACCAGCCTGAATGACAGCATTTCAAGGGACAGGAGTTTTGCAATGCCAGCATTCAGAGCCTTTGCTCGTGGATGGTTTGCCGAGTATGGCCGTCTTTTATCCCATGCCTGTGCTACCGATGGCTGTTTTGTGGCCTGGGAGTGTGAGGATGACAGGGAACTTGCTGCTGTGGGTGGAATAACACTTTGTCTCTGGACAACAGTGACCGAGGTTCTTCCATGGCGATCCTGTGAGGAAGCCGAACCAGCTGTGTGTGAGCTCGATGAAGAGGCTTCAACACGACCTGAAGATGTAGGTGCTGCTGTAGGTTGGCCTACATCTCCAGTGTGTCTTTGTAACTCAACTACGTGCTTTGTCCGCACATGTTTCCACATATTAGTGGTATTGAGGTTACTCACACTTTTACCTCTTTTTACTTTTTGATTACACAGCTTGCATTTGACATAGCAAATATCATCTGCAAGTGTGTCAAAAAAGGACCACGCAGTGCAAGTCCTGGGAGCGCACGTTTTGACTTTTGGAAGACAACTGCTCTGAACAGGTGCCAAACTGGAGGCTACAGGCAACCGAGTCTGCAGCCTAACTCTCCCTCCTGTTTGTACGTTGGGGCAATGTCTTCCTCTATCTTCCTTCTATCACTAACCACTTCTCTAGGCCTCTCACAGCTTTCAACCTCTGAGACACACAAGGATGGTAACACCCTTGACCTGGTCTTTGTCCGCCTCTGTTCAATCTCCCACCTAAATAACTCACCGCTTCCACTGTCTGACCACAACATTCTCTCCTTCACGCTCACAAATCCTCCACCATCCCAGCGCACTCCTACCTACCACACATTCAGAAATCTACAAGCCATTAACCTCAGACACTTTCAGATTCCCTACATCATCACTGTCCCCAATCTCCTCTTTTTCCTGTCCTGATCTGGCTGTTCATCACTACAATGACACTCTTAGAAGCACCCTTGACCAAGTAGCGCCGCTCACCCTCAGAACTTCCAAACACACAGTAAAACAGCCCTGGCTCACATGCAAACTCAACTTCTTCAGCGATGCTCTAGGAGTGCTGAACGCCTTTGGAGAAAAACACGCACACCACAAGACTTCATCCACTTTAAATTCATGTTAAGAACTTATAATGCTGCCCTTCACCTCGCCAAACAGACCTACTTCACCACCCTGATCTCCTCACTAGCCAACAACCCCAAGAAACTTTTTGACACTTTTCACTCCCTCCTCAGGCCAAAAGCACAAGCCCCTATCACAGACATTTGTGCTGACGACCTGGCCTCCCATTTTATATAAAAAATAGATACTATCCGTCAGGAAATCTGCTCTCAACCACCAAGGGCTGTGACTCCCATCCCACCCTGCTGTTCCCCTGGCTAACTTTCCACATTTGATCCCATCACAGAAGAAGAAGTCTCCAGAGTCCAGACTCCTCTCTTCCTCTCGTCCGACTACATGCACTACCGACCCCATTCCCTCACATCTCCTCCAGTCTCTCTCTCCAGTTGTCACAACTCACCTAACTAAAATCTTTAATCTCTCACTCTCCTCTGGCATTTTCCCATCTGCCTTCAAACACTCCATCATTACTCCACTACTAAAGAAACCCGCTTTCGACCCTTCCTGCACAAACAACTACAGACCGGTCTCCAATCTCCCCTTCATCTCTAAACTTTTGGAGCGCCTAGTCTTCTCCCGCCTCACCCGTTACCTCTCCAATCACTCCCTCCTAGACCCTTCACAGTCCGGCTTCCGCACCCTACATTCGACCGAAACTGCACTCATCAAAGTGAGCAATGACCTTCTTACAGCAAAACGTAACGGTGACCACTCTTTGCTCATTCTTCTCGACCTTTCTGCAGCTTTCGACACGGTTGACCACCGTCTCCTACTGTCTAGGCTCCACTCACTAGGTATTAAGGACACTGTTCTCTCCTGGTTCTCCTCCTATCTTTCTGACCGCTCCTTCAGTGTTTTGTTCTCTGGCTCCACGTCATCTTCTCTTCCTCTCACTGTCGGTGTACCCCAGGGTCAGTTCTTGGCCCCTTCTCTTCTCTCTCTACACAGCCACAATTGGAAAGACCATCAGCAGATTTTGCTTTCAGTACCATCTTTATGCTGATGACACACAACTATACACGTCATCCCCCGACCTCACCCCCGCTGTACTACAGAAAGCCACCGACTGTCTGTCCGCAGTCTCCAACATCATGTCCGCTCTGTATCTGAAACTCAACCTCTCCAAAACTGAACTTCTTCTGCTCCCGCAATCTACTAACCTCCCTAAATTTGACATATCCCTCTCCGTGGGCGGCACCATAATAACACCCCGGCAGCAGGCTCGCTGTCTGGGTGTTATGTTTGACACCAATCTCTCCTTCACCTCCCATATACAATCTCTTGGCCGCTCTTGCCGCCTACACCTAAAGAACATCTCTAGAATCCGCCCTTTTCTCACCATGGAAACAACAAAAACCCTACTGTAGCATTGATCCACTCCCGCCTGGACTACTGCAACGCTCTATTACTTGGCCTCCCCATTACTCGACTATCCCCTCTCCAGTCCATCCTTAATGCAGCAGCCAGGGTAATCCATCTGGCTAATCGGTACTCGGACGCGTCCGCTCTTCGCCAGTCCTTACACTGGCTGCCCATTCATTATAGGATACAATTCAAAGTACTGGTTCTCACCCACAAAGCTCTCCACAGTGCAGCACCCCCCTACATCTCCTCCCTCATTTCTATCTATCGGCCTAACCGACTGCTGCGCTCTGCAAACGACTTTCGACTAACCTCTGCACTAATCCGTACCCCCACTCCTGACTACAAGACTTCTCCTGCGCTGCGCCAATCCTCTGGAATGCTCTACCCAAGAAATTAGGACTATCCACAATTTGCATGGTTTCAGGCGCTCCCTCAAAACACATTTGTTCAGAGCGGCCTATCACATTCACTAATCAAAGTCATTCTATGTATTCTGTGTAAGTGTGTGTGTGTTCTAGCCCATTCACTATCTCCATCCTCACTCCTTAAGATGGCTGGACCATCATTGTAAATGCACCATTGTATATAAACACCTATACTTTGTATCTCCCCCACCTCATTGTAGATTGTAAGCTGTCACGAGCAGGGGCGACTTATTTTGCTTTAATTATTGTATTGTTAACGTTGTTACTTATGACTTGTGTTCTGAAACTGCTAAACTGTAAAGCGCTGCGGAATATGATGGCGCTATATAAATAAATATTATTATTATTATTATTATTCCTCTGAGCTGCTCCCACCACCTTCCTGTTCCTCACTCCATGTTGGGTCTTGGACCTCATCATCTCCACTACCCTCTTCCAACACCTGCTGCTGTTGGGTGGTCTGGCCAGCACCATGCTCAACAGAAACTGGCACCTGAGTCTCATCATCATCAGATGCGTTCTGCGGTGTGCTGACCATCGGCACTGTCTCACCCGCCTCTTCAGATTCAGAGAGACACAGCTGTTGCGCATCACTGCATACTCCCTCTTCTTCACATTCCAGAATGCTGCTTGGCTGGGCCCCTGTTTGCAAGCCAACAGATTCTGAGAACAGAAGCAGACACTCAGCTGGCTCCTGTACAGAACTCTCTGACTGCCTGGGCAATTTGGCATGCGGTGAAGAGACAGATGGTTGCTCAACAGTGCTGTGGTCCTGAGAGGAGGTGGAAGCAATTGAAGTCGATGCATTGGCTGACATCCAACCAACAACGGCTTCAATTTGTTCTTCCCGCAGCAGGGGGGTACGCCGACCTCCTACAAAAGTGCACATAAAGGAACGCTCACGGGGAAAACTGGTGGATGCTGTGTCACTGGGGGCGGCAGCAGCCACAGAATCCCCACGTCCTCTCCCTGCTGAAACTCCACGGCCACGACCACGTGCCTTACTCCCTGCCTTCTTCATCTTGGTAGATTGATAAAGAAAGTCTGAAAAGTTATAAGGCCTAAGTGTGGTTATTCCTCAGAGACTGCAGTGAACACTGCACACAACTGTTCACTAGGTGTGAAAGGCCCCTTTGTGTACTTCTATAGTGTTTGCAACCAATGTATTGTATACGGATGGAAGCGCGTCACACTAATAGATTTTAGTTATTTGAAATAGAATGGAGCAGCACCAATTAGAGAAAAATTTCAAGGATGTGCCAGTGACACACGCTCAGCAGACTACAACCAGCAGTGGTTGAAGAACTAACTGGAGCGTGATCTGCACTCCAAAAATGAAAACCTCAGACTACAGTGAACACTGCACACAACTGTTCACTACCCAACGCGTCACAGCAGGAAGGCAGTCTGTGCGTCCAAACAAAGGCGCAAGCATACATGCACGTACCCTGTTTATAAAGCTATATAAAAAAAATTATGTAGTAGTGACGCACACTTTATTGAGGTACAGTATTACATCGCCATTCACCATCTGTGGCTATGCAGTCTCATCTATATATACCTTATCTATCCGTTGTCATGCTTGCAAGTTCACAGTCAGGCATAAATAGCAATTTTCACTATGCACTATGCACTTTTTAAAGGTTATGTTTGTTAATAAAAATGATTATTGGCACATATTATATTAGTATTACATGATGGAAATTGTATAATTTTTATAAACTGTTTAGTGACATTATTCAGCAAATGTAACATTTTATTAATGTCACAGATAACTTGTAATGCTGATGATGTTTTGAAGTCAGACATTCATTGTCTATACAATAAAAATGGTGTACATACTGTTACTTATCCATCATTAATGGATTCAGATATGTACTTGTATGCTTTTATGTACAACCGTATAGCAGATTCCTTAACTAATTTATTTTGTGGTTTGCATTGCTGTTCAACATGTTAATGTATGTGTTTATGTTTGTCAATTCTTTATTTATCTAGATATTTTTTTAAATGAAATCATCATCTTATGGTAGTAAAGGTTATCTTTCTCTTGTTTGAAGTATAGACATTTAAAATTGACATGTAACAAGGAAAATACTTGATCTAGTATTTAAACATCCTCCTTGACCCTGGGCTCCAACACCGCCAGTTGTTGCTCGGAAGTGCTGTTAGCACAGTCAACACTTGATCCTGTGTTACTGGGGTTCAGTAATGTCAGCTGTTCCCCTGCTGTGTGTACGTCAAAAAGTCCTGCTGCCTCCACCCTGTTCTCTTCTCGTCCCTGGGCTCCAACACCGCCAGTTGTTGCCTGGAAGTGCTGTTAGCACAGTCAACACTTGCTCCTGTGTTACTGGGGTTCAGTAATGTCAACTGTTCCCTTGCTGTGTGTACGTCAAAAAGTCCTGCTGCCTCCACCCTGTCCTCCTCTCATCCCTGGGCTCCAACACTGCCAGTTGTTGCTCGGAAGTACTTGGCACGGGTACTGACTCCTGCCCAGCCTGGTTACAGCACGACAGCTGTTTCCTGGCAGTGTCAACGTCAATTAGCCTCCAATAAGTTGTCCTGTCGTGTTGCATTCTGGTTAGCCGACTCTATGGTGCCTGCAGTTTAGGTCATTCCTATGTGTGCTGTGGGATATGTAAATAAAGGCTGTTTCCGTTGTGACAATAGGACAAGCACCCACTGTAGGACTGTGTGATTCGGTAACTGTGGACGGCTTGCGGCCTGTCAACTTACATTTTCATGGGTGCCTTATGGTACCCGTCTGGGTTCCAGTACCGTCAGCTGGTTCTCCACAGTGCCTTTGGCCTAGGTGCCTCCATCTCGGTATCCGAGTTCCAGCAACGTCTGCTGGTCCTTGGTAGTGCTTTGGAGCACAGGTACCTCCTGCTTAGTATCCGTGTCCCAGTAACGTCAGCTGGTCCTCGGTTGTGCCATTGGCTCTTTTCCTTCTGCTGCCCCTCCGGGTTCCAGCACAGTCAGCTGGTCCTCGTTACTTGCATTGGCTCTTGTACCTTCTGTACCGTCGGGTTCCAGACGTCAATGGTTCCGCAGTGCCTTTGGCCTAGGTGCCTCCATTCGGTATCCAGTTCAGCAACGTCTGCTGGTCCTTGGTAGTGCTTTGAGCACAGGTACTCCTGCTTAGTAACCCTGTCCAGTACGTCAGTGGTCCTCGGTTGTGCCATTGGTCTTTCCTTCTGCTGCCCTACCGGGTTCCAGCAAGTCAGCTGGTCCTGTTATTCCTTGTCTCTATGTACCTCTCTGTACACCGTGGGTTCCAGTAACGTCAGCTGGTTTGCGGAAGTTAGTCAGGCTCTTTCTTGTACCTTCCGGTTACATTTACAAATGAAGATTTTTAATGTTTTTTTGGGTAATCACATCTGGATCTCCAACAATCAGACGAACGTCCTGATGGACACACCCGACTAGATACGACACAAGACGACGAGATTCAAGCCAACCAGCGGTGAACACCTATCACAAAGAAGAAATAAATGATACCCAGAAGAAGATCACCAACAGGACCAAAGCAAGTGTTAAGACAAATAAAGATTTCAGAAACAAAAAGAGACCAGAAAGAACAAAGCAGAAGAACAAAAGCAGAAGACAAAAGAGAGGGTATAAGACCAAAATGAAGAGCTAAATATATGCTCTGAATTATAAGCAGAAGAAGACTAAGCAGTGTATGGGGGTGAGTCCGTTCCTCCCGTGGTGCCCCTGGAAAATGCCTGCTGCTGCAGGCTAAACTGAACACGGACAAATACTGTTGTAATTTAAATCTTTTGTGACAGCAAGAACGGAAGGAAGAAAAATTCATACTTTTACATATTACAAGTACAGGAATCTCTGTCACAAATAAGAATATGATGAAGAAGATGAAGATGAAGTAGAATATGAAGAAGAATAATAGTTTAATAAGAACAATATGAGTAATGTTAACAAAAAGATGAATAGCAAGAAGTTTAAGAAGAAGATAAAGAAGGTGAAGATGAAGAATAATTGGATGAAAAAGATGATGCTGCTGAAGATTATGAAGGAGAAAGTGTGGCAAAAGTTAAAAAGGTGAAGAGCATGGAAGTTGTGAAACATACATATTTGCCAAAATAGAAAAAAGGTTAACAACATTGTCAATTTTCTTCGTCAATCCGAACATCTTTAAAAAAAAAAATATTTATGCTATTCCATTTGATTGGGTTAAACATCTATGCCTTTAATGTCTCCACAACCTCCCCCAATACATTCTACATTACTCTTTGTTGTTTTCCTTCATGTACAATTAACCAACAAGGCAAGAATGGGGTTTTTTTAATTCCGATATTTTGTTCCCATAGACTTACATTGGATTTCCGGTATCGGGTATCGCCGATACTTTGGGTATCGGCGATACCAATTCCGATCCGATACTTATTGGTATCGGAAAGTATCGCTCAACTCTAGTGCTGAGAAGTGTAGTTGTAAATCCAGCTTTGGGTGAGAAGAAACAATTACAAGATAGCAGCAGAAGCAGAATTGAGGATCTTACATGAATAAGATATATTACATATATTACAACATTTCTTATTTTTGCTTGCACTATTGATTTAGGCAAAGTTTGATGAGACAACTGCGACCCTGCAAGTCAATATCAGTTGATGTGTGACACCGGTATTTTGTATATATTATATCATGGTTTTGAAGACTTTGCAAGCCATTTGTTTTGTTTCAATGCATTTCAAGTGTAAAGGAGACAATTTGAAATTAGCTATAACAAGATATATAGGTGCTTCTCTCAAAATTAGACTATCATCAAAAAGTGAATTTATTTCAGTTCTTCAATACAATTGGTCATGAGTGGCTTGACACATGGAATGCGACACTTGTAGCCCATGTCTTGGATACGGCTGTGTCTGGTGGCTCTTGAAGCAATGACCCCAGCATCAATCCACCCCTTGTGAATCTCCCCCAAATTTTTGAATGGCCTTTTCTTAACAATTCTTTCAAGGCTGCGGTTATCCCGTTTGCTTGTGCACTTTTTTCTACCACACTTTTTCCTTCCACTCAACTTTCCATTAATATGCTTGGATACAGCACTCTGTGAACTGCCAGCTTCTTTAGCAATGGCCTTTTGCTGCTTACCCTCCTCGTGGAGTGTGTCAGTGACTGCTTTCTAGACATTTGTAAAGTCTGCAGTCTTCCCATGATTGTGGCGCTACTGAAACAGACTAAGGGACATTTGTAAACACCAGGAAGCCTTTGCAGGTGTTTTGTTAATTATTCCAATTTACTGAGATAATGACTTTTGGGTTTTCATTGGCTGTAAGCCATAATCATCAACATTAACAGAAATAAAACTTTGAAATAGATCACTCTGTGTGTAATAACTCTATATAATATATGAGTTTCACTTTTTGTATTGAAGAACTAAAACAAATTAACTTTTTGATGATGCTCTAATTTTGTGAGAAGCACTTCATACTGTACATTCAGCTCCAATGCTGATCCATGTTTGTTGTCGCAATGGTGGTGCTCCATACTGTCTGCACAGGTGGTGCTCCATACTGTCTGCACAGATCATGCACCATACTGTCTGCACAGGTGATGCTCCATGCTGTCTGCACAGATCATGCACCATACTGTCTGCACAGGTTATGCTCCATACTGTCTGCACAGGTGATGCTCCAGACTGTCTGCACAGGTGATGCTCCATACTTTCTGCACATATGATGCTCCACACTGTCTGTAAGGTTCTTTGTCTCTTTTTGACATGTTTCTTGAAACTCAGTTTTTTCCCTCGGCCATTTTGCTTTCTGTCTTGCTGCAGCTATCTTGTCCTCAGTCAATATGGAGTTTCCAGCTTTCATGTTCCCGCCCTGATTCTCTCCCTCTTGCCTCTTAAGCAGCCTCAGCTGAGCAATCAGTGCTTCAGAATCAAGCCTGCAGTCAGCCTGTGACCTGACTCCTGGAAACCTTGGACTTGTACTCCAGCCATTTCCTACTGAGGAACTTTGGAACACTTGTGGACTCTGGAAACCTGCTGTTTGGTAAATCCACGTTTGCAAAGGAATTGCGGTAACAGAGAAGAGATCCTGAACCTGTTGTGGAGAGTTGTTGCTGAGCTTGAAGTTACTCTGGCCTGCTGTGTCTCCTGCATTTGTACCTGCAAACTGTGTGACCCTTTTGCCTACTTGTATGAAGTAATTCAAGTCCTTCCATATCAAACCTGTGTCTCATGTGTTTTCCTCGCACCCAAGCACAAGACGCTATATGAACTGTATACCATACATTACAAGATTCTGAAGCCAACGTTAGTGTCTGCTGGGTCTGGGAAGGCTGTGTCTGCTGTGACTGTGGATATCAGATGTCCGTTTATACCTTCTGTGATGACAGTGGTTGAGACTTCTCACAACCATTCCAGGTGAGCGCATTCCCTTAATTTTACTCTGCAGTGTTACCACAGGTAAACACTATTGTGTTTTTTTTTTTCCTTTCCTCTTCTCCTTCCAGTACTCCTGTCTTAAAAGATCTGGAAGATGGAGGCTCGCGGAGTGACTGATACAATCCTTGCAGATATACAGACTTTAAAGACCCGTTTTGCAAGCCTACAGGACCTCACTAATCACAATTTGCAAGTGTTTGGACAAACTACCCAGGATTTACGAGCCAGGATTGAGGCTCTAGAGGAACGAGTCCAGGCTCCTGCCATAACCCCGAGTTCTGGGATCCCCAAGTTACCCCCTTTTCATTTTGGCGGTGAACGTGAGAAATTCAGGGGATTTATTAACCAATGCAATCTTTTTTTTTCTGCACATGCTTCACAATTTCCCACTGAACGATCTAAAGTGCTTACTATAATCATGTTGCTTACCAACAAGGCTTTGATGTGGGCAAACCCTCTGATTGAGACTGGGGATGAATGTTTGAATCATCTTGATGCTTTCATTTCAGCCATGGGGCAGGTGTTTGATGACCCCAATCGAGGTGCAACAGCTGAAGCAGCCATGTTAACTTTGCGCCAAGGTAAGCGCTCAGTAGCCGAATATGCCTTGGATTTCAGGAGATGGGCCCTCAATACCACTTGGGACAGTTCCGCCAAAAAATCTATTTTTCGGAAAGGGTTGTCTCCACTGATTAAGGATGAACTTGCTCGTGCCGACCCTCCCACTGCGTTAGGTGACTTTATTAACTACTGCATCCATATTGATGCTCGTCTGACTGAACGCAGGCAAGAGAGATGGTTCGAAAGTAATCGCACTAACCTTTTCCTACCTTCCTCCCCAGCTAAGGAACCTTTGAGTAGGATCACAAGGGAACCAGAACCTGAACCCATGCAGGTGGACTCTTTACAAAGACGGGTTAATGATGCACGCAAAGAACATCGTATAAAGGAAAATCTATGTTTCTACTGTGGTAAGTCAGGGCACTTCATTATAAACTGCCCCAGCCGTTCTCGTAAGACTACTGCAGCAGTCATTCACTGTGAGTGTTGCGAGAGGAGATCTGTCAGGTCCGAGCCTCAGGCTCCAGAGAGATCTGCAGCAACAGATATTGATTTCTCGGACTTAAACTCCGTTACTTCTGAGGACGATGACTGTGTAAACGCTGCAATTTTTCAAGTTTCCTCAGCGGTGTCCCAGCTGAGTTGTAAGAAAAACAATTCTCATTGCTTCCTTTCCATCAAACTCTGGGTTGACTCAGTCTGGGTGTCTAGCTCTGCTATGATCGACTCAGGGGCAAGTGGAAATTTTATGGATATCTCCTTTGCTCTGAAACGGGGGATATGTTCAGTGAAGAAGGCTACTCCAGTACAGATGGAGACTGTGGATGGCTCCCTGCTGACCTCTGGACCAGTGGATCAGGAAACGGAGCCTTTGAGGGTCCTTATGGGTAAAGATCATCAAGAGAAACTGTCCTTTATGCTTATCTCTTCTCCCCACTTTCCCATTATTCTAGGGCTACCATGGCTGCAGGCTCAGAACCCTACCATTAACTGGGAGACCAAGGAATTACACTTTCCGGAGAAACAGATGAGTCCAGAAGTTTCAGCTTGCTCTGTTCCTAAAGGAACCATGTCAGCCCCTGAACTACCAGCTGTATACCAGGACTATGTGGATTTATGTGACAAGAAGAACGCTGACCAGCTTCCCCCTCACCGTCCATATGATTGTCCAATTGAATTATTGCCTGGAGCAGAGATACCTTTTTGGTAAGATCTACCCCCTGGCGGGGCCTGAGCTAAAGGCTTTGAAGGACTACATAGATGAAAATCTAGCCAAGGGCTTCATACGCCCCTCTTCATCTCCTGCAGGTGCACCCATCTTCTTTGTGAAGAAGAAAGATGGATCTCTGAGACCCTGCATAGACTATAGGGAACTCAATAAGGTTACTATTAGAAACCGTTATCCATTGCCTTTAATCCCTGAGTTATTGGAGAGAGTGCAGCATGCCAAAATTTTCTCTAAACTGGATCTCCGTGGGGCCTATAACTTGGTCCGTATTAGACCTGGGGATGAATGGAAGACCTCATTCAGGTCACGCTATGGACACTTTGAATATCTAGTCATGCCTTTTGGTCTGAGTACCGCCCCAGCCACTTTCCAACACTTAGTGAATGACATTTTCAGGATCTCCTAGATACATTTGTGGTGATTTATCTGGATGATATTTTAATTTTTTCTAACTCCACAGAGGAACATCATGGACATGTGAGAACGGTCTTAGAACGCCTAAGACAGAACCATCTTTACATCAAACTTGAAAAGTGTGAATTCCATAGGACCGAGATTCAATTTCTGGGGTATGTACTGTCTACACAAGGGATTAGTATGGATGGAAGCAAGACCCAAGCCATCAAGGATTGGCCAATTCCTAGGAATGTGAAGGAGGTGCAGCGCTTTATCGGGTTTGCCAACTTCTATAGACGTTTTATTAGGAATTCTCTCTGAGGTAGTGTCACCTATCACCCAACTTACCCGGAAAGAGTCTAGGTTCTCCTGGACCCCGCAAGCCCAGGAAGCATTTTCCCGTCTAAAGGATAAATTTACCACCGCACCTATCTTAGTACATCCCAACCCCGAACTTGCCTTCATAATAGAGGTGGATGCTTCAGACTGTGCCGTTGGAGCTATACTCTCTCAGAGAACAGGTGAGAAGAATGTCTTGCATCCCTGTGCTTTCTTTTCCCAGCGGTTGTCTTCGGCTGAGAGGAACTACGATGTGGGCAATAGAGAATTGTTGGCCATTATTGCCGCATTCAAGGAATGGAGACACCTTCTTCAGGGAGCTGCACAGCAAATAGTCGTCCTGACAGACCATCGTAACCTTGAATTTATCAGGTCGGCTAAGTGCCTGACTCCTCGCCAGGCTCGCTGGAATCTTTTCCTAAACCAATTTAATTTTGTAATTTCTTATAGGCCAGGATCGCACAATGGTAAGGCTGATGCACTCTCTAGGATTCATTCAACAGAGACCCGTCCACTTACTCCTCCTAAGACTATTCTTCCTGACTCTAGATTCCTGGGAGTGATTCATAATCAAGACCTACTTAAGGACATCAAGGAAGCATACCATGCGGATTCATTGTTGGCACAACCCCCAAGGGACGTAAGTCTTGTCTTTAAGAATGGTGTGTGGATTCAGGGACAACGTCTGTATATACCTGAAACAGTCAGATTGAGAGTATTGCAACTCATCCATGATTCCAAGATAGCTGGGCATAGAGGAATTCTAAAGACACAAGAATTTCTTTCTCGTTTCTTTTGGTGGCCCACTTACAGGAAAGACGTTTTAAAACTATGTCACTTCATGTGAAGTCTGTGCAAGATGCAAAACACCTCGCTCCTCACCAACTGGTCTGTTGCAACCCCTTCTCACCCCGTCCCGCCCATGGGGATCCATTTCTATGGACTTCATTGTTGAGTTACCAACCTCTCAAGGGAAGAACACCATTCTAGTGGTGGTCGATCGTTTAACAAAGGCAGCTCATTTTATTCCCTGTGTCGGCTTACCCACTGCAAAACAGACATCAGATTTGATGATTAAGAATGTGTTTCGCTTGCATGGAGTACCGGATGAGGTCATTTCGGATCGAGGGGTGCAATTCACTTCAAGGTTTTGGCAAAATTTCTGTTCCGCATTGGACATTAAAGTAAACCTTTCTTCTGCTTTTCATCCCCAGACTAATGGTCAGACAGAACGAACCAATCAGACCCTGGAGCAGTATCTCCGCTGCTTTATCTGCCACCTACAGGATGATTGGGTGGATCTACTCCCACTGGCTGAGTTCTCTTATAACAACTCTCAGAGCGCCTCCACTAAGCAGTCTCCTTTTTACTCCAATTTAGGTTATCATCCTAACATTCTTCCTCGATTTCCCATAGAAACGCCCTTGCCGGCAGTGGCTGAAAGAATCACGTCTTTACTAGAGTTGAGCGATACTTTCCGATATCCAAAAGTATCGGAATCGGAATGGTATCGCCGATACCCAGTATGAAGTGCTTCTCACAAAATTAGAGTATCATCAAAAAGTTAATTTGTTTTAGTTCTTCAATACAAAAAGTGAAACTCATATATTATATAGAGTCATTACACACAGAGTGATCTATTTCAAAGTTTTATTTCTGTTAATGTTGATGATTATGGCTTACAGCCAATGAAAACCCAAAAGTCATTATCTCAGTAAATTGGAATAATTAACAAAAACACCTGCAAAGGCTTCCTGGTGTTTACAAATGTCCCTTAGTCTGTTTCAGTAGCGCCACAATCATGGGGAAGACTGCAGACTTTACAAATGTCTAGAAAGCAGTCACTGACACACTCCACGAGGAGGGTAAGCAGCAAAAGGCCATTGCTAAAGAAGCTGGCAGTTCACAGAGTGCTGTATCCAAGCATATTAATGGAAAGTTGAGTGGAAGGAAAAAGTGTGGTAGAAAAAAGTGCACAAGCAAACGGGATAACCGCAGCCTTGAAAGAATTGTTAAGAAAAGGCCATTCAAAAATTTGGGGGAGATTCACAAGGGGTGGATTGATGCTGGGGTCATTGCTTCAAGAGCCACCAGACACAGCCGTATCCAAGACATGGGCTACAAGTGTCGCATTCCATGTGTCAAGCCACTCATGACCAATTGTATTGAATAACTGAAATAAATTCACTTTTTGATGATAGTCTAATTTTGAGAGAAGCACCTATATATCTTGTTATAGCTAATTTCAAATTGTCTCCTTTACACTTGAAATGCATTGAAACAAAACAAATGGCTTGCAAAGTCTTCAAAACCATGATATAATATATACAAAATACCGGTGTCACACATCAACTGATATTGACTTGCAGGGTCGCAGTTGTCTCATCAAACTTTGCCTAAATCAATAGTGCAAGCAAAAATAAGAAATGTTGTAATATATGTAATATATCTTATTCATGTAAGATCCTCAATTCTGCTTCTGCTGCTATCTTGTAATTGTTTCTTCTCACCCAAAGCTGGATTCACAACTACACTTCTCAGCACTAGAGTTGAGCGATACTTTCCGATACCAATAAGTATCGGATCGGAATTGGTATCGCCGATACCCAAAAAGTATCGGCGATACCCGATACCGATACCGGAAATCCAATGTAAGTCTATGGGAACAAAATATTGGAATTAAAAAAAACCCATTCTTGCCTTGTTGGTTAATTGTACATGAAGGAAAACAACAAAGAGTAATGTAGAATGTATTGGGGAAGGTTAAGGAGACATTAAAGGCATAGATGTTTAACCCAATCAAATGGAATAGCATAAATATTTTTTTTTTTAAAGATGTTCGGATTGACGAAGAAATTGACAATGTTGTTCACGTTTTTTTCTATTTTGGCAAATATGTATATTTCACAACTTCCATGCTCTTCACCTTTTTAACTTTTGCCACACTTTCTCCTTCATAATCTTCAGCAGCATCATCTTTTTCATCCAATTATTCTTTATCTTCACCTTCTTTATCTTCTTCTTAAACTTCTTGCTATTCATCTTTTTGTTAACATTACTCATATTCTTCTTATTAAACTATTATTCTTATTCATATTGTACTTCATCTTCTTCATCATATTCTTATTTGTGACAGAGAATCCTGTACTTGTAATCTGTCAAAGTATGAATTTTTCATTCTTCCGTTCTTGCTGTCACAAAAGATTTAAATTACAACAGTATTTGTCCGTTTTCAGTTTAGCCTGCAGCAGCAGCAGGCATTTTCCAGGGGCACCACGAGGAGGAACGGACTCACCCCCATACACTGCTTAGTCTTCTTCTGCTTATAATTTAGAGCATATTTTTTGCTGTTCATTTTGGTCTTATACTTCATGTTCTTCTGCTTTTAGATCTTCTGCTTATTGTTCTTGTGTCTCTTGTTCTGTATCTTGTATTTGTAGCACAACCTTGTACCAGCTGATGTTACTGGGACACAGTTACTAAGCAGGAGGTACCTGTGCTCCAAAGCACTACCAAGGACCAGCAGACGTTGCAGGAACTCGGATACCGAGATGGAGGCACCTAGGCCAAAGGCACTGCGGAGAACCAGTTGACGGTACTGGAACCCGGACGGGTAGCAGAAGGTACAAGAGCCAATGCAAGTAACGAGGACCAGCTGACTGTGCTGGAACCCGGAGGGGCAGCAGAAGGAAAAGAGCCAATGGCACAACCGAGGACCAGCTGACGTTACTGGGACACGGTTACTAAGCAGGAGGTACCTGTGCTCCAAAGCACTACCAAGGACCAGCAGACGTTGCTGGAACTCGGATACCGAGATGGAGGCACCTAGGCGAAAGGCACTGCGGAGAACCAGCTGACGGTACTGGAACCCGGACGGGTAGCAGAAGGTACCCATGGAAATTTAAGTTGACAGGCCGTGAGCCGGCCGCAGTTACCGAATCCCACAGTACTACAGTGGGTGATTGTCCTATTGTCACAACGGAAACAGCCTTTATTTGCATATCCCGCAGCACACATAGGAAGCACCTAAACTCCAAGCACCATAGAGTCGGCTAACCCGACCGCAACACGACAGGACAACTTATTGGAGGCTAAGTGACGTTTACACTGACAGGAAACAGATGGTGTCACGCTGTCTAATGATATGACTACAATGTCAGTAAACTATTTATACAGGAACCACACTCTATACAACATATAGTTTAGCAACATAAGAATGTAAGTATAAAATAGATTTACCTGACACAATATCAGCAGAACTTAGGGTTAATCTTGAGGACTAGATGTGCAGAGACGATATCAGTTGAACTCAGGGTTAATCTTGAGGACTTGATGAGCTGTAACAGGAAAGAGGAGGACCGGGGTCTAACCTGACCCTACACTGGGGTCCTAACTAATCCCTTACCTTGGAGGTACTGATAATGGTTCAGAGGTCCAAGTCTCCAGCCTAACCCTGTCTCCTATCAGACCCTGAACCCTGTAATCAGTCCTAAGAAGGATCCTGATTACCACCAAAGGGATATGGGCTGATCTCAGCTAAATACACAGATTAGACATATAAGACAGACAGGATAGCACTCTCTTGCATACACACTCAAACACCGAAGGAAATAAATGGTCTGGGAAATAAACTCTAAGCAAGTTAATCTTAAAACAACTAAGGAGCTCTCAACTAGAGTCTATACAGATTCATTCCTATCTGTGGTCTGCATGAAGTGTTTCACTGGCAACTCCCAAAGCAGACAACCAGAAACTTAAAGGAAACCAATCAACAAATAATCAATTGCAGCCGGGAGAAACTGCACCCAGTCCCAGCACCGAGCACAGACAGAATTAACTCCCTAGCTGCCAAACACAAAGAAACAGCAACTCAGCTGTGAGAAGTCAAAATGTGCAACCGCGACGATCTTCGTGGCAATGCACACATGACAGTACCCCCCCTTCTACGAGGGGCCTCCGGACCCTCAGGGCCAGGCCTGCCCGGGTGAGTTCCGTGGAAGGTCCGAACCAAACGATCTGCGTTAACATCAGACGCAGGGACCCACGTCCTCTCCTCCGGACCATACCCCTTCCAATGCACCAAGTACTGAAGGGACCGGCGATTCAGGCGAGAGTCAATGATTTTTGATACTTGAAATTCCAAGTTACCATTGACCAACACTGGAGGAGGAGGTAGAGGTGACGGTATGACTGGTGCCACATACCTTTTAAGTAATGACTTGTGGAACACATTATGAATTTTAAAAGTAGAAGGGAGTTCCAGACGAAATGCCACAGGATTAATTATGGAACTGATCCTGTACGGCCCGATGAATCTGGGACCCAGTTTCCAGGAGGGCACTTTAAGTTTTATATTCCTGGTAGACAACCATACCAGATCGTTCACATTCAGATCTGGACCAGAAACTCTCCTCCTATCAGCCAATACGTTTGTAACGGTTCCCCATCGTACTCAAATTATTCAATACACCTCGCCACACAGAAGCAAGTGACGACGAGAAACGCTCCTCCTCAGGAACCCCAGAAGGACCCCCCCCATTGAAAGTACAAAACTGGGGATGAAAACCATATGCCCCAAAAAACGGGGACTTACCAGTGGACTCGCTCCGCCTGTTGTTAAGAGCGAACTCTGCCAGAGGCAAGAAAGATGACCAGTCCTCCTGGTTCTCCGAGACAAAACACCGGAGATATGTCTCTAAACTCTGATTCAGACGCTCTGTCTGACCATTGGTCTGTGGATGAAAAGCCGAGGAAAACGACAATTGCATCCCCCGACGTAAACAAAATGCCCTCCAAAATTTGGACACAAACTGAGACCCCCTATCTGACACCACATCAGAAGGCAACCCATGAAGTCTCACGATCTCCCTAATGAACACCTGCGCCAGAGTTTTAGCATTAGGGAGTGCAGGAAGAGCAACGAAATGTGCCATCTTACTGAACCTGTCAACAACCACCAGTATGACAGTATTCCCTGACGATGGAGGAAGATCTGTAATGAAGTCCATAGATAAATGAGTCCATGGACGCTCCGGAAGTTTCAAGCGTAAAAGGGTCCCAGATGGACGGGTATGAGGAGTTTTAGAGCGAGCACAAACCCCACAGGACGCGACAAAAGTTATAACATCTTTATTAGCGTTAGGCCACCAAAATCGGCGAGAAAGGAGATCTAAAGTAGCCTTACTCCCTGGATGTCCTGCTAAAGCAGAATTATGATGTGCCTCAATAACCTTTTGTCTCAACTGATTCGGGACAAACAGTCTCCCTGGAGGTCCTGCAGGGGCATCCCCCTGAGCCTCTAACACCTCCTCCTCAAGCTCAGAACATACAGCCGACACTACCCCCCCTCCTGAAGGATAGGAATCGGGTCATCCGTTTTCCCGGCCCCTGGGAAACTGCGAGACAAAGCATCAGCCTTTACATTCTTAGACCCCGGACGATAAGTGACGACAAAATTAAACCTGGTAAAAAACAA
>JARQOD010008259.1:0-36202 GCA_033576555.1 Oophaga sylvatica | reverse complement strand
ACTTAGTCCCAACTGAGTCTACTTGCCGCTGACCTGCACTGGCTACAATGGCAGGACCTGGAGAGGCAGCAGTCATCCTCTGCACAGCACTAGACTGAGCGAGATGCTGGGACCGACGTCTCTGCTGAGCAGGTTCCACTGCGGCCGGAGACGGTTGGGAGACCGCAGCGGGGATAGCTCGAGATTCCCCTTGTGCAGGAGCGGGAACTCGACCCCTAACACACAGAAGTTTGATTTACTTGGAGTTATATTCTGTTGTTTAATTGTTCCCTTTATTTTTTTGAGCAGTGTATAATGCAATGATGGCTGATGGAGCATGGGAAAACGTCTTTTCTAATGGAGGAGCTGATAGACTGGTTTTCTGGTCACCAGCTGCTCCACCAGCAGTTATTTTATATCTAACAAAAAGGGGACTATGTAATAAAAGAGGGCACTGTGAAAAACAAAAATAACAAGAATAAACTATGTAAGAGACAGCACTGTACATAACATCAGATGAAGCTATATAATAAGGGAAGGCACCATATATAACTAGAGAGGATAGGGAATAATAAGGGACGGTGTTATGCATAATGAAGAGGAAACCATGTAGCTAAGGACTGTGCTATACATAATAAGTGAGTATACTATATACTAAGGGAATGTGCTATACATAATAAGTGAATACACTGTATACTAAGGGACTGTGCTCTACATAATAACGCTATATACTAAGGGACTGTGCTATACATAATAAGTGAGTGCACTATGTACTAAGGGACTGTGCTATACATAAAAGTGAGTGCACAATATACTAAGGGACTGTGCTATACATAATAAGGCTACATTCCAGTATCTGTGTGCAGTGTCAGTGTGCTTTTACAGATGCATTGAGCGTGTCTTATTCTGATCCTCAAAATTCGATCAGAACAGAACATTCTCTGACCCTCATGGATCTCATTCTCAGATCCGTGATTTTTGTGTATGAGTGAATGAACCTATAAAAACTCTATGAGTCTGTGTGCCATCCGATAAAAAAAACCTGGAAGCACACGGACATTTTACACAAATGTGAGAATGTACAATAAGGGATTTTACAAAAAAATTATCATTCCACGTCACACAGTGCAGATACAGAATAATATCTACATCCAGGCATTTACCGCTGACGTCTCGTCTGATTAGAGCTGCTTTCTCCTGTTTCTTCTCCTTCTCGTCAGACCTTCATGTCGACATTTCCCAGCAATGACTCGCCTTGTCACAATGATCTTCGCAGCCCTGAAAGGTCACATACATTGCATACATACAAGTGTCTCCCTCCCAAATACAGATATGTACCACACCATTAAAAATATAAAGTGATAAGCAGCACTGTTTCCTCCATTAACTATAATCTCTGACTCCCAATCATAAATTATTCAGTCTGTGACTTTCGCCAGTTAACTGTAAGGCTATGTGCACACAGAAAGTATGCATGGTTTCACAGTACAAACAAAGTGAATGAGATCTCAGAGTCTCAGGCCCATGTTGCTTATTTTTTTCTTGCAGATTTGCAGCAGATTAAAATCTGCATAATGTAATTCTTGCAGCGTATTTCACCTGTACTAATGGGGAAAAATACGTAACAAAAGCATGGCAAAAATGTGAAAAATTTAATGTATTTATGTATTTTACGCAATTTTCTTCCTGGCAACACATTAGGGTATGCAGCAGAATTTTCTCCTTTAAATCCTGAACGTGTGTACATAGCCTTAGTCCCTGTCCTGTGTCCCCATCATTCATTATAGGTACTTGACAGCATCATAATGAATTTGGAAGTGGGGGAAGAAGTTGTCTGGTAATGTACATTCTCCACCACCACCCAATTACAAGTCCCTGACAGCGTCGTCTCTCACCTTTCAATTCATTATAAAGTGTCCTATGCACTGTATTGCCTCCTCTCCCACTCCCCAATAAATTTTAAGTCCTCGATAGCATCACAACACTGAATTGTGAGATGGGGAGGACGCTATCAGAGGCTTAGCACCCTCCTCCACCACTCAATTAATTTTACATCCATATCTAATGTCCTCCTCCACCTGTTTGTAAGTCCATTATAAGTCCTACTTCCTCCCATCCCAATCCCCCACATCCCTCTTTGTCCTCCCCCACATCCCTCATTGTCCTCCTTCCCCCGCATCCCATCACTGTCCTCCTCCCCGCATTTCAAGATTGTCCTCTCCTCCACCTCCATCATTTTCCTCTCCATCAATGCCTTCTCCACCACCCTCATCATTGCCCTATCCACCACCCCATCATTGCCCTCTCCACAACCGTATCATTGCCCTCTCCACCACCCTTGTGTAGCCCTGGTGTGAAGGCACACGCAGTACCCTGGAGGATGTGTGGAGAGGTAACAGTTTAATGCTCAATAAACATTCACTCCATCACACACTTAGACACACCCATAGGTTATAAAGGCTAGTGAGATGATCAGTGAGGATGCAGTCAGTCTGTGAGAGCAGTCTGTGCAGGAGGGAGGAAGAGGTAGCAGCAGAAACTTCAGTCTCCTGTCCCAAGGACAGTGGAGTTCAGTGACGTGCTCCTGAACTAGAAGAATACTGAGCATCTGTAGCGAGCTCTAAGGAAAGAAGTAAGAAGGAATTAACCTGCATAGCCTTTGGAAGTGTGGAGTGCTTATGCTACAAGCGCGGACAGGGCGAAAGGCGCAGTGGAAGAAACCGAGAAGTGCCATAGGTATAGGATACCTGCACATTGTCACCGGTCACTGGGGACCGAAGCATCACTACAGCTTCAGGCGTAGTGGTAGAAAAACCAGAGGCTTACTGGACCTTAGGTTACAGAAAGCAGCCCTTGGAGTGTCGGTACGTAACTGGGGTCAGGGAGAGTGGGAACCTTGAGTCGATGCAGGACAACAGTAGGAACTCAGCTCTCTCTCAAAGGAAGGCTCCGACCACAAAACTGACCGGGCAGTACAGCTAAGGAGTTAGCTGGAGTATTCGGAGTGGACTTGGCTCTATGCTAGTCGGAATCACCATTTTGAAAGTGAAGGTGGCCCATAACCTGTTCAGCTGTTATCTCGAAGCACATCCTCCACCCGACCAGCCTCCCTGGGACCTGCCTTATCATCTGACAAGTAAAAGGTATGGAAAGACGCTGGATGGTGTGAGACTGATTTATTTATCTGCACCCGACATCATTAATTCCATAGACTTTGAGGGACCAGTCCCACCTGTAGGGGACCCGACATCTAGCTGCCACATCATCCCCTCAGAGATCTACAGCAGCGCTGGTCTTAGTGATCAGAGAACTACAGGTGGCGTCACGAATGTTATACACCTATCCCCTGTAAATATTCCCCCCAACATACGCCTGACCGCCAGGGCCACAGACCGAGCCACCGCTACCTGTGACAACCCCATAGACTTCCATGGGCTCGGCTCTGAGTACCCCATTGCTCTGGTAACCCACAATTGTGGTGCGGGTCACAACAATAACTTGGCGTCACGAACAGGATCCGAAACTCGCAAAATTGCGAGCCCTGTGTGCCTGTGGAGGTGTTTTTGTGGAAAAGGACTGTTTGCTATTTTTGGCGCTAAAATCCGCCATTTTGCCGCCAAATTCGCGCCCTCAGGCGCTGGAGAAGAAGGTGGGCGTGGATTCGTGGGCGTGTGCCCCCCTGTGGCGCGAAGAGAATGCCTGCCCTCTCAAAGTGCTATTACAACATGCGATCCTGCCCTACAGCAAAGGAGGTCCGCCTCCTCTTCACCTTCCCTGCGAAGAGGAGGAGACGCAAACCCCGCCTCCACGGAAGAGACCGGACGGCTCTGGTAGAAGAAGAGAGACTGTTCTGGAACATCATGGAAGCAGGACGTGTGCAGCCGAGCAGGGAAGCGGAGGAAGGCAGGCCCCGTTCCCCAGCCAAGCTGCCACTAGAACCAGAACCATCTGTGGTCCTGCACCTGCAGCAAGCCTTGCTGGAGATTGGAGAGGAAAATGCCAGGTTGAAGAAGATGATTTCGCAACAACCTGGCATGGAGGAGATCGAGAGACGCCGGCGTACCTGATACAGAGGCGGCTGTGGGACGCGGTGTTCTCTCCCCTCGACGACCCCCACGATTTGAACTACCAAGACTTCTGCTGCCCAAGGCTAAGGAGCAACCGGAGGCTGCCCCCGAAAGTACCGACCCTGATCCCACCGATGAAGCGGTGGAGGCGAAGGAGGTTGAGGAGGTACCGCCAGTTCCGGAGCGCCCGCCCGGCCAGGAGGCCGCAGCAGATGACCGATCCCCGATAGGGACACCGGAGGGGTCCTGTCCATCATTACCAGACGTCGACTGGGATGAGATGGCGCGCCTGGATGACGTCGCCTACGCCGCCCAGTGGGAACGTGAGTGGCAGCGTCGCGAAGAGGAACAGCGACGCCGGCAGGAGGAAGAACAGGAGGCTCAGCGCAACCGACAGCGGCAGCATGCAGAGCTCATCGCGGATAAGGAAAGTGTCCGCCGGGAAAAAGGTACTCTAAGGGAACCGCGGCGGCAGGGGTGCGTTACAGAGTTCCAGCTCGGAAGGGCTGGGGCTTCATTAGAGAACCGGGCCTCTACCCAGGGGTCTTTGTCAGCCGACACGACGTAGAGTCCCACCTACCACAAGGTCATCCGGGAAGGGACCTAGTAAATGGAGACATCGTCACCTATACACGGCACTGGGGTATGAAGGGATGGTATGCCCTTAATGTCACAATCGTCCGTGACCCCGTCCCCGACGCAGGTAACGTCACCACTACCGCAGCGTCCCCGTCTCGAGCTCAAACAGCACCAGGCCGTGCCCCCGCATCGCCCCCTGCCGGCCCATCGCAATCTACGACGCGATCGGCATCGCTACCTGCAACGCAAATTGAGACGCAATCGGCGACTCGCAAGGAGAAAGTACCCGTTGCGCCCCTAGTGGTTCGCACGAGGACTGTAGCAACCCAAACCCTGATAGCAGGTCACGACCTATTTGTCATGTGCTCTAAAGAGCATCGCATTGTTCCAGCCTCCGGGATGGAAAGTGTAACTGAAGTTAGCAAGAAGATGTGAAGAACAGTAGGACCCAGACAGGGTTTACCGCAACAAAGAAAATGTAGAAAGTTTTGATAAAAGAAGTAATTGCTGTTTTGCACTTTATTGCTATGTGTAGTGTTTGCATCAGTTTATATATAATGAGTAGAATGCCTGGCTGGGTACCAGAATGAAAATTTGAAAAAGTTGATTGCAGAGTCTTACATATAGAATACCCTGGTTGGGTAAGGTGAATTTAAAGTTAGAATAAGTATATATATAGATATATAATGTAAATATTGAAGTGAGAAAAATATATATGTGTTCTTTTATTATGCCATGGACTGAGAGGCTGAGGACTGTGCCAGCCCAGAACTTATCTTTGTACATAGTTGCGCTTCGGTGCATTATATTGGTTTTACATGAAACCACAACTACCTCTGAATAATAAAACCCGTGTGGTGTGGCACTGAGTGAGGTCTGCATTCAGATGTCCTGCAGCCCACCCAGGACCCACGTTGAAGGTTTGGTGCGGGTCCTTCACAAGAATACTGTGTATATATTGAATGCCTTGATGCTTTAATACTTTTTGTATTTTCCTATTGTTATAATGCAACGTTCAAGAAATCCGTACCTCCGGATGGGAAGAGTTAATGTTTATTGTTAATGAAAAACAAAATGTCTTCTTGTATTTCACAGCCCGGGAGTGCTGTCTTTTACCATGGGGAATGTGTAGCCCTGGTGTGAAGGCACACGCAGTACCCTGGAGGATGTGTGGAGAGGTAACAGTTTAATGCTCAATAAACATTCACTCCATCACACACTTAGACACACCCATAGGTTATAAAGGCTAGTGAGATGATCAGTCAGGATGCAGTCAGTCTGTGAGAGTAGTCTGTGCAGGAGGGAGGAAGAGGTAGCAGCAGAAACTTCAGTCTCCTGTCCCAAGGACAGTGGAGTTCAGTGACGTGCTCCTGAACTAGAAGAATACTGAGCATCTGTAGCGAGCTCTAAGGAAAGAAGTAAGAAGGAATTAACCTGCATAGCCTTTGGAAGTGTGGAGTGCTTATGCTACAAGCGCGGACAGGGCGAAAGGCGCAGTGGAAGAAACCGAGAAGTGCCATAGGTATAGGATACCTGCACATTGTCACCGGTCACTGGGGACCGAAGCATCACTACAGCTTCAGGCGTAGTGGTAGAAAAACCAGAGGCTTACTGGACCTTAGGTTACAGAAAGCAGCCCTTGGAGTGTCGGTACGTAACTGGGGTCAGGGAGAGTGGGAACCTTGAGTCGATGCAGGACAACAGTAGGAACTCAGCTCTCTCTCAAAGGAAGGCTCCGACCACAAAACTGACCGGGCAGTACAGCTAAGGAGTTAGCTGGAGTATTCGGAGTGGACTTGGCTCTATGCTAGTCGGAATCACCATTTTGAAAGTGAAGGTGGCCCATAACCTGTTCAGCTGTTATCTCGAAGCACATCCTCCACCCGACCAGCCTCCCTGGGACCTGCCTTATCATCTGACAAGTAAAAGGTATGGAAAGACGCTGGATGGTGTGAGACTGATTTATTTATCTGCACCCGACATCATTAATTCCATAGACTTTGAGGGACCAGTCCCACCTGTAGGGGACCCGACATCTAGCTGCCACATCATCCCCTCAGAGATCTACAGCAGCGCTGGTCTTAGTGATCAGAGAACTACAGGTGGCGTCACGAATGTTATACACCTATCCCCTGTAAATATTCCCCCCAACATACGCCTGACCGCCAGGGCCACAGACCGAGCCACCGCTACCTGTGACAACCCCATAGACTTCCATGGGCTCGGCTCTGAGTACCCCATTGCTCTGGTAACCCACAATTGTGGTGCGGGTCACAACACCCTCATCATAGCCCTATCCACCACCCCATCATTGCCTTCTCCCCACCTCAATCATTGCCCTCTCCACCATCCCAATCATTGCCCTCCCCATCACCTCCATTATTGTCTTCTCCCCACCTGCATCATTGCTGTCTCCACCACCTCCATCATTGCCCTCTCCACCACCCCAAACATTGCCCTCTCCACAACCAGTCATTGCCCTCCTCTATCATCTCCATTATTGCCCTCTCCACCACCCCAATCATTGCCCTCCCCATAACCTCCATAATTACCCTCTCCACCACACCATCATTGTCCTCTCCCCCACCACTTCCATCATTGTCCTCTTCCCACCACCTCCATCATTGTGTGAAACATAAATTCCCTCTAAAATTAAATTTTATTAATATTTTTCTAAAAAACACCAACCCAGTGCAAAAGGCACACACTAAGTGTACCCAATAATAGAACATTATCCTGTTGTGTGTCCTGCACTAGTCCTCAATATTCCTACCTGACCGTGGAGGTCACCATCATCTATCATGGCAGCCGGTCCGCATCGGTTTATGACCTCTGATGAACCGTTCAATTAACGGGGAAACGCGTCGGGGTGTACTGAAGATACGATAAGTGTCCCTCTTTTTGGGAGCGAGCACATAGGATAATATGGCAATACTGTGTTATGTCTTATGGGCTGTTTATTAGGGCATGAGCCCGATCTCTATACTGGTGTTCCTTTATGTCTGTGACCAATAGTCTATATTAATGGCTTACTATCATGAAATAAGACTTATTTATGGAGTGACATGGAGACACTAAGGAATATATATGCTCTACCTATTTTATGATGGCAATTTCTCCAAAATATACATTGCTAGTGATCTAGCTAATTGGAGCTACATTAAGGGATACTATTGTTATCTTTTTTCATTTGTGTGTGCCTAGTTTAAAGACTCTCTTCACTCCTGCCTATTGATTTATTGTTTTCCTACCTATGATATAGGGTGAGGGATAGCCTACGCTGAGTGGGGGCGCCAAGTCGAATCTCTAATGGTGCCAACCTCCACGGTCAGGTAGGAATATTGAGGACTAGTGCAGGACACACAATAGGATAGTGTTCTATTATTGGGTACAATTAATGTGTGCCTTTTGCACTGGGTTGGTGTTTTTTAGAAAAATATTAATAAAATTTAATTTTAGAGGGAATTTATGTTTCACACTTGATCACATTACCCGTGTATATTTACAATTGTTCGCTCACCTCCATCATTGCCCTCTGCACCACCTCCTTCATTGTTCTCCCCCACCACCTCCATCATTCATTGCACTCAAAACCACCACTATCATTGTTCTTCACCACCTACACCTACACACAAACACCACCTCTCACCTCTCCGCACGTTCCCCCTAAGCCGCAGCATCATCATCGCCGGCAGCTTTCTAACTGACACAGACACACGCTGAATGCTGACGTCATCTAGCTGTCACACAGAAAGTGCCGCACTTGAGGGCAATCTGGCCAGGGCAGGCGTTATTCTCTGCCCTGTTGAGAGCAGAGTAAAGTACTGCAGTGAACAGGCGCCGAGCCTCTCTGACCTTTCCTGGATGCCTGCGCACTGCAGTATTTGCTCTGCCCTCAACAGGGCAGATCAGTACACCTGCCCAGGAGCAGCAACGGAAGCAAGGAAGAGGACGTCATCGAATGAAGATGGGAGGCGCTGGACCCAGACCTGCGACACCCATCGGACAGGACCGCCCCCGGGTGAGTATAATATAACTTGTTTTTCTTATCTTTCAGGTTACATCGGGGGCTTATCTACAGCATTATAGAATGCTGTAGATAAGCCCCTAATGACGGTGGCCACAGCTTATATCGCAAAAATGAGGTATCAGATTCCCTTTAAAAATAGATTGAACATAAAGTTGGACCGCTCAAAACATGCGAATGTGCTCGGTGATACTCAGATATCACTTGAGTATCTGGGTGTACGGATATGGAGGGAGATATTAGTTGTCCAGGCCTGTATGTGTACAGTTTCATTAATCAGAGTCCTCCATTGATGCTACAGATGCTGATGTTGAACCATCATAGTAAAAGTCCTTCTAAGGGATTATCGCATTCTTTTTCTGTTTCTATGCTATACATTCTGCATTTAGCCTAGGGACAACTGCTGGAGAAAAGAGAGTGGCTGAATACACCCTCTAGGCAGGACTTAGGGCTTTGTAGTTCATTGCTAAGTACGTAGCTGCTGCATGTGGCCACTAGAGTTGAGCGAAACAGGTAGGTCAGATTCAAAAGTTGCCAACTTTCACCAAAGTCGGGTTTCGACGCGCGAAAACCGACCATAGCGTGAAGTCGGCCATGCGGTCGTCGACCCAAGCGCCAAAGTCGGTTTTCCCATAATGCTTGCAGGCGCCTTTTTTCAGCCAATAAGCTAGGATATACACTGTGGGCAACGAGATGACAAGGGCAGCGGCCACCACCATCTTAGAGAAGGGCATTGCAGTGATTGGCTTGCTCTGGGGGGCATCATAGTGTCTATAAAAGCCCTGCCCGCCATTTTACTTCTGCCGATCTTAACAGAAGGGAGAGGTTGCTGACACTGTGTATCAGTAGGGAGAGAGTTAGGGCTGGAAAGAGAAGTTCTTATGTGCTTGTGCTGATAGCAATTGTGCTGTACAGTTAGTGTGCAGTGACTGGGGAGGATTTTCTTGTGTGCAGCAGCGCTGGTTATTAGGCTGCCTGCCAGTGACAGGGAGGATTTTCTTGTGTGCAGCAGCACTGGTTAATAGACTGCCTGCTAGCTGTATTGCTGTGTGTACACTGATGTGCTTGCTGGTTTTTACACAGCACTAATACTTTTATTCTTTTTTTCTGCACAGTTACGTTCATTTTTTCCCACACCGTATAGAGCTGTACGCTTCTCACACACTACCGTGTACCGGCTGGTATCACGGACAAAAACATGCTGACTATCTGTGTGTGACTCTGGAAATATATACGGAGATTTACAATTACCCCTACACTGTACAGTATACAGTTGTATGCTTCTGATACAGTACCTTTGTTCTGCCTTTTTTATTACGGTCAAATCCATACTGAGAGAGAGTTTGTGTGTGACTCCGGAAATATATTCTTAGATTTAAAGTTTACCCTATACTATATACACCTTGTATCTTCTGATACAGTACCTTTTTTCTGCTGTTTGTATTATGGTCAAATCCATACTGAGAGAGCATCTGTGTGTGACTCTGGAAATATATACGGAGATTTAAATTTTCCCCTATACTATATACACCTGGTATCTTCTGATACAGTACCTTTTTTCAGCTTTTTGTATTCTGGTCAAATCCATACTGAGAGAGCGTCTGTGTGTGACTCCGGAAATATGTACGGAGATTTACAATTTCCCCTACACTGTATTCAGCTGAACGCTTGTGATACAGTACCCTTTTTCTGCTTTTTATATTCTGATCTAATCCATACTGTGCCTGTGAGCGTGTGTGTGACTCCGGAAATATATACGGAGATTTACAATTACCCCTACACTGTATACAGCTGTATGCTTCTGATACAGTACCGTTTTCCTGCTTTATAAATTCTCTTCTACTCCATACTGAGTAAGCGTCTGTGTGTGACTCCGGAAATATATATGGAGATTTACAATTTGCCCTTCACCGTTTACAGCTTTACGCTTCTGATACAGTACCATATATATGTTGGTATTTTTGGTAAATTTTCCCAAACATGAGGAAGTACGGTGGAAGAGGCCCCGGACGTGGGCGGGGGAGGGCCAGATGGTACTGATGGTGGTGGTGGTGCATCTGCTGGTAGTGCCAAAAGCACAATAGTACCTAAGGCAGGAGGTGTTGAGCCTGCGTCATCGTCTGGCTCCAGAAGGCCTGGAAGGCTCCCTTTTCTGGGAGTAGGTAAACCGCTTTTAAAGCCGGAGCATCAGGAACAGGTTTGGGCTTACATTGCCGAAACAGCCTCCAGCTCTATCGCCCCCTCTTCTGAAATTTCAAAAAATGCAAGCACTGAGTCGTCAGTGCAGGCTCCTGGTCAGGAACAACACCTTTCCTTGTGTCCTTCACCCCCACCAAAAATGAAGGATGCGGCAGGCCACACTTCAGATTACTCCATGGAGCGCTTTTCACATACCATGCCTGGGTTATCAAGTCAAATCCTGAATTCCCCAGTCCAAGATGAATCTGACATGGAGTGCACTGATGCACAGCCACTGCTATATGATTCTGCTGGTACATTCCCCCAGAGCACTACATTGCCCTCGCAGTGTACTGAGCCAGAATCTGACCCTGATGAAACTCAGGTGCCCCTTCCCGCATACTATACCACCTTACACAGTGACACAGAGGAAGGTGCAGATGAAATTGAAGAGGAGGTGATGATGACCCAGTTGTTGACCCGGATTGGCATCCATTGGGGGAAGAGGGTGCCGCTGGCAATAGCTCAGAAGAGGAGGAGGATCCGCAGCAGGCATCGACATCGCAGCTGTGGTTATCTGGCAGGCCCGTAGCAGTCCAAAAATGTGTTTAAAAAACAAAAAGAGTTGCAGGACCCCCGCATTGCCAAAATTATGAAGGATGACGACTACTGGTTGGCCTGCATCCTCAATCCACACCATAAAGGCAAATTACAGAACAACATGCCACAGGAGAACCTAGAGCTAATATTGGCGAACAAACAAGCAACTCTGGTAAACCGTTTGTTACAGGCCTTCCCAGCACACAGCAGCATTGCAGGTTCTACCAGGAGCCGTACTGGGCAACATGGAAGAGGTGTTCGTGATGCACATAGCTGAAGTGGCGTTGGAAACAGTTGTTTCATGACTATGTTGTGGACTGATTTCTTGAGTACCGCTCACACAACTGTTAATACTGAATTGATTGCAACAGACAGGAGACAGCAGTTGTCAACTATGGTTCAAATTTACCTTCTCCCCTATCGATGTTCTCCCTCACAGTTCATTCCCCTTTGACTACTGGGCCTGTAAACTGGACACCTGGCCTGAATTGGCACAATAAGCTTGCCCTGCTGGTAATGTGCTATCAGAAAGTGTCTTCAGTGCTGCTGGATCAATCCTGACAGAAAGAAGGACCCGGCTGTCGACCCAAAATGTTGGTGATCTCACCTTCATTAAAATGAACCATGCCTGGGTTTCAAAGGATTTTGTACCACCATCCCCTGATGACACATAGGTTGCCAGCAAAATGGCTCGCTTTGTCCTCCTCTTCCTCCAACTTCTCCAATTCCTCCATTTGCAGCTGCTAAAAGTCCAGCCTTCACCTCAACATATGCCAGTTTTTCCACCTCCCTAACTGGGATGTCCTCCCCCAGGGCCGGCGTCAGCACCTGGCGCACCCTGGCAAGTGCCGGGGCCCTGAGCAGGTGGGGCAGCCCACTCGCAGTCAGAGACACCGGCGTACTATGAGGGTCCCTGTGCCAGTGCCGGCGCCCACGAGTGGGCCCCCCTGCTTGCTCAGGGCCCCAGCATTTGCAATACTTACCTCTCCCTGCTCCACCGCTGTGACGTCTTCCGCGTTTCCTGATAGTGACATTCAGGTCACGTCTGTGCGCCCTCTGCCTGAATAGTCACAGTGCAGAGAGCTGGAAGATGGTGATGCTGAGGAGTCCAGAGTAGAGCAGTGCCCAGTGAGGAGAGGTATTTCATTTTTTTAATGTTTGGAGCAATATATGGGGAGCATTATACACTGGAGCATTTTAATTGGGGCCCATCAAACACTGGAGCATCATATACGGGGCCCATTATAAATGGGGCCCATTTTATATGGAACATTATATAGGCCCATCATACGCTGGAGCATCATCCATGGGGCCCATCATACACTGGAGCATTATAAATGGGGCCCATCATACACTGGAGCATCATATACGGGGCCCATTATACACTGGAGCATCATATGGGGCCCATTATATAAAGAGCATTATATAGCCCATCATACACTGGAGCATCTTCCATGGGGCCCATCATACACTGGAGCATTATAAATGGGGCCCATCATACACTGGAGCATCATATACGGGGCCCATTATACACTGGAACATCATATGGGGCCCATTATATATGGAGCATTATATAGGCTCATCATACACTGGGCAATCATCCATGGGGCCCATCATGCACTAGAGCATCATATGGGGCCCATTATATATGGAGCATTATATAGGCCCATCATACACTGGAGCATCATCCATGGGGCCCATCATACACTGGAGTATTATAAATGGGGTCCATCATACACTGGAGCATCATATACGGGGCCCATTACACACTGGAGCATCATATGGGGTCCATTATATTTGGGGACCACAATTTGGGATTTGCTCCCTTCTTGGTGAGGGTTACCAAGGGAGCTACCAGAGTTGAGAAATGGGGAATGAACTAGCGATAGTAATTAATAAACCCCATAAAGCGCTGAACCGCCTTAAGAGAATGGGGTTCTTGCCAGTCCATCACCGCCTGTAGTTTGGCAGGATCCATAGCCAATCCCTGGGCGGAGATGATATAGCCCAGGAATGGTAAAGACTCCTGCTCAAACACGAATTTCTCCAACTTTGCATAAAGGGAATTTGCCCGCAAGAGATCGAAGACTCTGTAGTAGAGTTGAGCGATACTTTCCGATATCCTAAAGTATCGGAATCGGAATGGTATCGCCGATATCACTAAAATATCGGCGATACCCGATATCGATACCGGAAGTCCCATGTAAGTCTATGGGAACAAAATATCGAAATTAAAAAAAACCCATTCTTGCCTTGTTGGTTAATTGTACATGAAGGAAAACAAGAAAGAGTAATGTAGAATGTATTGGGGAAGGTTGAGGAGACATTAAAGGCATAGATGTTTAACCCAATCAAATGGAATAGCATAAATATTTTTTTTTTTAAAGATGTTCGGATTGACGAAGAAATTGACAATGTTAACGTTTTTTATATTTTGGCAAATATGTATATTACACAACTTCCATGCTCTTCATCTTCACCTTTTAACTTTTCACACACTTTCTCCTTCATAATCTTCTGCAGCATCATCTTTTTCATCAAATTATTCTTCATCTTCACCTTCTTTATCTTCTTCTTAAACTTCTTGCTATTCATCTTTGTTAACATTACTCATATTCTTCTTATTAAACTATTATTCTTATTCATATTCTGCTTCATCTTCTTCATCATATTCTTATTTGTGACAGAGAATCCTGTACTTGTAATCTGTCAAAGTATGAATTTTTCATCCTTCCGTTCTTGCTGTCACAAAAGATTTAAATTACAACAGTATTTGTCCGTGTTCAGTTTAGCCTGCAGCAGCAGGCATTTTCCAGGGGCACCACGAGGAGGAACGGACTCACCCCCATACACTGCTTAGTCTTCTTCTGCTTAGAATTTAGAGCATATATTTTGCTCTTCATTTTGGTCTTATACTTCATGTTCTTCTGCTTTTAGATCTTCTGCTTATTGTTCTTGTGTCTCTTGTTCCGTATCTTGTATTTGTAGCACAATCTTGTACCAGCTGATGTTACTGGGACACGGTTACTAAGCAGGAGGTACCTGTGCTCCAAAGCACTACCAAGGACCAGCAGACGTTGCTGGAACTCGGATACCAAGATGGAGGCACCTAGGCCAAAGGCACTGCGGAGAACCAGCTGACGGTACTGGAACCCGGAGGGGCAGCAGAAGGAAAAGAGCCAATGGCACAACCGAGGACCAGCTGACGTTACTGGGACACGGTTACTAAGCAGGAGGTACCTGTGCTCCAAAGCACTACCAAGGACCAGCAGACGTTGCTGGAACTCGGATACCAAGATGGAGGCACCTAGGCCAAAGGCACTGCGGAGAACCAGCTGACGGTACTGGAACCCGGAGGGGCAGCAGAAGGAAAAGAGCCAATGGCACAACCGAGGACCAGCTGACGTTACTGAACCCCAGTAACACAGGAGCAAGTGTTGACTGTGCTAACAGCACTTCCGAGCAACAACTGGCGGTGTTGGAGCCCAGGGTCAAGGAGGATGTTTAAATACTAGATCAAGTAATTTCCTTGTTACCTGTCAATTTTAAATGTCTATACTTCAAACAAGAGAAAGATAACCTTTACTACCATAAGATGATGATTTCATTTAAACTAATATCTAGATAAATAAAGAATTGACAAACATAAACACATACATTAACATGTTGAACAGCAATGCAAACCACAAAATAAATTAGTTAAGGAATCTGCTATACGGTTGTACATAAAAGCATACAAGTACATATCTGAATCCATTAATGATGGATAAGTAACAGTATGTACACCATTTTTATTGTATAGACAATGAATGTCTGACTTCAAAACATCATCAGCATTACAAGTTATCTGTGACATTACTAAAATGTTACATTTGCTGAATAATGTCACTAAACAGTTTATACAAAATTATACAATTTCCATCATGTAATACTCATAATATGTGGCAATAATCATGTTTATTAACAAACATAACCTTTAAAAAGTGCATAGTGCATAGTGAAAATTGCTATTTATGCCTGACTGTCGACTTGCAAGCATGACAACGGATAGATAAGGTATATATAGATGAGACTGCATAGCCACAGATGGTGAATGGCGATGTAATACTGTACCTCAATAAAGTGTGCGTCACTACTACATAATTTTTTTTATATAGCTTTATAAACAGGGTACGTGGATGTATGCTTGCGCCTTTGTTTTGACGCACAGACTGCCTTCCTGCTGAGACGCGTTGGGTAGTGAACAGTTGTGTGCAGTGTTCACTGTAGTCTGAGGTTTTCCTTTTTGGAGTGCAGATCACGCTCCAGTTAGTTCTTCAACCACTGCTGGTTGTAGTCTGCTGAGCGTGTGTCACTGGCACATCCTTGAAATTTTTCTCTAATTGTTGCTGCTCCACTCTATTACAAATAAATAAAATCTATTAGTGTGACGCGCTTCCATCCGTATACAATACATTGGTTGCAAACACTATAGAAGTACACAAAGGGGCCTTTCACACCTACTGAACAGTTGTGTGCAGTGTTCACTGCAGTCTCTGCGGAATAACCACACTTAGGCCTTATAACTTTTCAGACTTTCTTTATCAATCTACCAAGATGAAGAAGGCAGGGAGTAAGGCACGTGGTCGTGGAGTTTCTTCAGGGAGAGGACGTGGGGATTCTGTGGCTGCTGCGGCCCCCAGTGACACAGCATCCACCAGTTTTCCCCGGGCCGTGAGCGTTCCTTTATGCGCACTTTTGTAGGAGCTCGGAGTACCCCCCTGCTGCGGGAAGAACAAATTGAAGCCGTTGTTGTTTGGATCTCAGCCAATGCATCGACTTCAATTGCTTCCACCTCCTCTCAGGACCACAGCACTGTTGGGCAACCATCTGTCTCTTCACCGACTGGCAAATTGCCCAGGCAGTCAGAGAGTTCTGTACAGGAGCCAGCTGAGTGTCTGCTTCTGTTCTCAGAATCTATTGGCTTGCAAACAGGGGCCCAGCCAAGCAGCATTCTGTAATGTGAAGAAGAGGGAGTATGCAGTGATGCGCAACAGCTGTGTCTCTCTGAATCTGAAGAGGCGGGTGAGACAGTGCCGATGGTCAGCACACCGCAGAACGCATCTGATGATGATGATGAGACCCAGGTGCCAGTTTCTGTTGAGCATGGTGCTGGCCAGACCACCCAACAGCAGGTGTTGGAAGAGGGTAGTGGAGATGATGAGGTCCAATACCCAACATGGCATGAAGAACAGGAAGGTGGTGGGAGCAGCTCAGAGGAATAATAATAATATTTATTTATATAGCGCCATCATATTCCGCAGCGCTTTACAGTTTAGCAGTTTCAGAACACAAGTCATAAGTAACAACGTTAACAATACAATAATTTAAGCTAAATAAGTCGCCCCTGCTCGTGACAGCTTACAATGTACAATGAGATGGGGGAGATACAAAGTATAGGTGTTTATATACAATGGTGCATTTACAATGATGTTCCAGCCATCTTAAGGGACTGAGGGATGGAGATAGTGAATGGGCTAGAGACACACACACACTTACACAGAATACATAGAATGACTTTGATTAGTGAATGTGATAGGCCGCTCTGAACAAATGTGTTTTGAGGGAGCGCCTGAAACCATGCAAATTGTGGATAGTCCTAATTTCTTGGGGTACAGCATTCCAGAGGATTGGCGTAGAGCAGGAGAAGTCTTGGAGTCGGGAGTGGGAGGTACGTATTAGTGCAGAGGTTAGTCGAAAGTCGTTTGCAGAGCGCAGCAGTCGGTTAGGCCGATAGATAGAAATGAGGGAGGAGATGTAGGAGGGGTGCTGCACTGTGGAGAGCTTTGTGGGTGAGAACCAGTACTTTGGTTGAAAGCTGGGAGAGGCCTAGAGAAATGGTTAGTGATAGAAGGAAGATAGAGGAAGACATTGCCCCAACGGTACAAACAGGAGGGAGAGTTAGGCTGCAGACTCGGTTGCCTGTAGCCTCCAGTTTGGCACCTGTTCGGAGCAGTTGTCTTCCAAAAGTCAAAACGTGCGCTCCCAGGACTTGCACTGCGTGGTCCTTTTTTCACACACTTGCACATGATATTTGCTATGTGAAATGCAAGCTGTGTAATCAAAAATTAAAAATAGCTAAAAGTGTCAGTCACCTCAATACCACAAATATGTGGAAACATGTGCGGACAAAGCACGTAGTTGAGTTACAAAGACACACTGGAGATGTAGGCCAACCTACAGCAGCACCTACATCTTCAGGTTGTGTTGAAGCCTCTTCATCGAGCTCACACACAGCTGGTTATGCTTCCTCACAGGATCGCCATGGAAGAACCTCGGCCACTGTTGTCCAGAGACAAACTGTTATTCCACACACAGCAGCAAGTTCCCTGTCATCCTCACACTCCCAGGCCACAAAACAGCCAGCGGTAGCACAGGCATGGGATAAAACACGGCCATACTCCGCAAACCATGCACGAGCACAGGCTCTGAATGCTGGCATTGCAAAACTCCTGTCCCTTGAAATGCTGTGATTCAGGCTGGTGGAGACAGACAGTTTCCGTAACTGAATATCATTGTCAATCCCACAATACAATGTGCCAAGCCGATTTCATTTCAGCAGGCAAGCCGTCCCTGGTCTGCAAAAGCATGTTGAGGGAAAAATTAAACATGCGCTACTAAAAGCCCTCAGTAGCAAGGTCCACCTGACCACCGATGCGTGGACCAGTACCCATTGTTATGATCTGCTACAACCAGTAAGGAAAGAAGGGAATTCTGTCCCTACAATACAACTAAGCTGAATCCCTACGATGTAACGGGGAACCTGATCCTGCGACCAGACCCGCTAAAGTCCTCATCTAGTGTGAACGAAGACCTATAGTTGCGAGGGAGTAATCCCTACAAGATCTAGGGACTGGGAGAAAAGGTGGACACCTCCTAACATAAATTGTAGCATGGATAATTAAACAGAAAAATAAATACTTTGTGATCCTAACATCAAGCAAAACTCACAGATTAAGGCACCTAAGCACCCGGCTAGCTTAACAGTAGATAATACAATGAAGTCAAGCAAAGCCAGAAGGGCGGAGCCAGACTAAATAGGGAAAAAAGGTCATGTGACCAGCAAACTGAAACAAAACCTAACAAGAGGGTTCTAACACCCATGGCCAGGGACAATACCTTTCCCTCACTGCCCATTGGGTCAATGTTGTGCAGCCGGGTACTGATCTTGCGAGTGGCGCTGTACGTGTTCTGCCAACTCCAAGGATTGCAGGAATCAAGTCTGTACACATTGATTCCTCCTCCTATTCCAGTTCCTCAGAATCATCGCTGCAGGAGCCGTCACGGTCTACCTCCACATGGACCCGTGAACGTTTACCTGTTGCGACCGATATGAGCACAGCCGTGTCCAAATGTCAACAGGCCATCCTGAAATTAATTTCCATGGGGAATCTTAGCCACACAGCGCAGGAGCTCTGTAATGCCATAAAGCAGGAGAGCGACGTGTGGTTTTTGGAAGAGAATCTACAGGCAGGCTTGGTAGTGTGTGACAATGGCCGAAATCTGGTGTCAGCTCTGGGCCTTGGCAACCTCACTCACATACCATGTCTGTCATATGTGCTCAACTTGGTCGTGCAGAGTTTTTTGAGGGACTATCCGGATCTTGATGCACTGCTGCACAAGGTCCGCCTAGAGTGCGCTCACTTGCGACGTTCCAGCATGGCCAGATCGCTGATTGCAGCTCTGCAACGCAGATTTCACCTTCATGAACATCGCATTATATGTGACGTACCCACCAGGTGGAATTCCTCGTTACATATGTTGGAGCGGTTGTGTGAGCAGCAGCCAACAGTAATGGAGTATCAGCTGCATCAGGCGCAGTCAACTCGCAATTTGCGGCGTTCACACTTCACCACTACTGAGTGGGCCTCTATAATAAGAATAATAATATTATTTATTTATATAGCGCCATAATATTCCGCAGTGCTTTACAGTTTAACAGTTTCAAAACACGAGTCATAAGTAACAACGTTAACAATACAATAATTAAAGCAAAATCAGCCGCCCCTGCTGGTGAAAGCTTACAATCTACAATGAGGTGTGGGAGATACAAAGTACAGGTGTTTATATACAATGGTGTTTTTACAATGATGGTCCAGCCATTTTAAGGAAGTGAGGGATGCATGGAGATAGTGAATGGGCTACACACACAGAATTACACATAGAATGACTTTGATTAGTGAATGTGATAGGCCACTGTGAACAAATGTGTTTTGAGGGAGCGCCTGAAACCATCCAAATTGCGGATAGTCCTAATTTCTTGGGGTAGAGCATTCCAGAGGATTGGCGCAGCGCGGGTGAAGTCTTGGAGTTGGGAGTGGGAGGTACGGATTAGTGCAGAGGTTAGTCGAAGGTCGTTTGCAGAGTGCAGCAGTCGGTTAGGCCGATAAATATAAATAAGGGAGGAGATGTAGGGGGGTGCTGCGCTGTGGAGAGCTATGTTGGTGAGAACCAGTAATTAGAATTGGATCCTATAATGAATGGGCAGCCACTGCCAGTGTAATGAGTGGCGAATAACTCTATGAAGGATATCTGCCACGTTTTGCGTGCGTTTGATGAGTCAACGCGGATGGCGAGTGCAGATGATGCACTAGTCAGCCTGACTGTCCCCCTTATCTGCCTGCTTCAAAAAACACTGCAAGCACTAAGGCATGAGGTTTTGGAAGAGGTGGAGGATGAGGAGTCACAAATTCCATCACCTTCTGGACAGTCAGCGCAACGTGGTTCCTCACAAAGGGCTGGAGGACTTTCAAAGTACCATGCTGTATCAACAATTGAACCTCCAGAGTCGCTGTCTATATTTTCATAACCATTACAAACTTTTAATGTATTTACAAAGCACATAATGTACATTTTTTGTCTATCCTTTTGTAATGCTATTGTGTTTCCATAAACTGATGTTACAGAATTATGATACAAAGTTTTTAAATTTTCAGTTTTAAATTTTGTAAATTTATATGTATTTGAAGGACTTTGTGAGGAGGATGAGGAGTCACAAATTCCATCACCTTCTGGACAGTCAGCGCAACGTGGTTCCTCACAAAGGGCTGGAGGACTTTCAAAGTACCATGCTGTATCAACAATTGAACCTCCAGAGTCGCTGTCTATATTTTCATAACCATTACAAACTTTTAATGTATTTACAAAGCACATAATGTACATTTTTTGTCTATCCTTTTGTAATGCTATTGTGTTTCCATAAACTGATGTTACAGAATTATGATACAAAGTTTTTAAATTTTGAGTTTTAAATTTTGTAAATTTATATGTATTTGAAGGACTTTGTGAGGAGGATGAGGAGGAGTCAATGGAGGAGGAAGACATCGCTCCAGAGGGAGGTAGACAATGCTCTAGTCAGTATGTAGACCAAGGGTGGGGTGATGCACAGCAGGCGGAGATGACGCCTCTTGCAGGGGACAACGTTTCTTGGCCAGTTGGGAGTCTGCAGCACATGGTTGATTTCATGCTGCAGTGGCTGAGAAACGACCGCCGCATCGAACACATTCACACCACGTCTGATTATTGGGTGTACACCCTCCTAGACCCTCGCTACCGGGACAACTTACAAAGCCTCATCACACCGTTGAACCGGGAGCGTAAAATGCGGAAGTACCAAGACACACTGGTGCAATCCATAATGTTCTCCATTCCAGCCGAGAGCACTGCTGCTGCTACTGATTTACAAAGCAGCTCTGTGCGTCGAGGCAGTGGAGACAGCTCTGCAACAAGAGGGAGCACAAGCAGCGCCTCTGCACAGGGCAAGAACAGTATGTTCCAAATGTGTCGAAGTTTTGTGGCAGCGCCACCAATGTCTACACCATCCGAGACGGCTCCAGTCAGCAGGAGGCAACATTTCCGTAAGATGGTGACAGACTACATGTCTTGCCCTCTCAGTGTACTCCCAGATGGCTCTTCCCCATTCAAGTTTTGTGTCTCTAAGCTGGATACATGGCCAGAGCTTAGCCAGTATGCATTGGAGGTGCTGGCTTGATCTGCTGGCAGTGTATTATCGGAGCGCGTCTTTACTGCTGCAGGTGGTGTACTAACAGACCGTTGCATGCGACTATCCTACGATAATGTAGAACGGCTTACTTTTCTGAAAATGAACTAGGCATGGATCTCGCCTGAATTTGCCTGTCCGGTTTCAGATTAACTAACTGGTTGACAACGTTTTCCATGTCTCCTGTTATGTTCATCTTTCTACCACCTGAGCTATACTCCCTGGGCTACAACACTGCCAGTTGCTGCTCAGAAGTGTCGTGTCCACAGACCAATACACAAGCTATAGTGATAGTGGGGTTCAGTAACGCCTGCTGTTCCCCTGCTGTGTGTCCGGCAAAAATTACTGCTACCTACCTACACATGTTTAAAAAAACATGACATGTTAAAGTGGCTAGTGCTACACATAGATATCAGGCTACACCCTTATTTCTAAGCTGTAAACAAGTGAAACGTCAAATTTAAAACCATTCAATGATTAGTGTTGGTAACAAATCTGTAACTAAATAATTGTGACATATTCTGGCAGATATCCACATGTCTAACACAAATGCTAACACAAAAGCATACTTATGCTATAGGGTACTGATGGTGAACCTTCTCACTCCATAACTTTGACCAATCCAACTCACATCATGCCTCAAATGCTGCAATGTTGGAAGTGCATAATGTGGGTTGAACTTTGACAACAGCTGCAGTGCGAAGGTTATCCTTCTGTGTTCTTGGCTTTTAAATAAAAGCATACAAGTAAATATAATAATACATTGTTGATTAAGGGACATGATGTACACCTGTAATATTGTGCAAACAATGGATGTAGGACTATTCCTCTTCAACATTACTTATATTTGTGTCATTTGAAAAAATACATATTTTAGTTAAAAATTAAAAACCCATGTTCAGTAGCTGTGAAAGGCCCGTTTGTGTACTTCTATATTGTTTGCAACCAATGTATTGTATACGGATGGAAGCGCGTCACACTAATAGATTAGATTTATTTTAAATGGAATGTAGCAGAACCAATTGGAGATAAATGAAAAGGATGAGCCACTGAGACACGCTCAGCAGAGTACAAGCAGCAGTGCTTGAACATGTAACTGGAGCGTGATCTGCACTCAAAAAAGTAAAAAACACAGACTGAAGTGAACACTGAAACACAACTGTCCACAATCTGGTAAAAGCTCCTTTCTGTACTTCTATAGTGTTTGCAAACAATGTATTGTATACGGATGGAAGCGCGTCACACTAATAGATTAGATTTATTTTAAATGGAATGTAGCAGAACCAATTGGAGATAAATGAAAAGGATGAGCCACTGAGACACGCTCAGCAGAGTACAAGCAGCAGTGCTTGAACATGTAACTGGAGCGTGATCTGCACTCAAAAAAGTAAAAAACACAGACTGAAGTGAACACTGAAACACAACTGTCCACAATCTGGTAAAAGCTCCTTTCTGTACTTCTATAGTGTTTGCAAACAATGTATTGTATACGGATGGAAGCGCGTCACACTAATAGATTAGATTTATTTTAAATGGAATGTAGCAGAACCAATTGGAGATAAATGAAAAGGATGAGCCACTGAGACACGCTCAGCAGAGTACAAGCAGCAGTGCTTGAACATGTAACTGGAGCGTGATCTGCACTCAAAAAAGTAAAAAACACAGACTGAAGTGAACACTGAAACACAACTGTCCACAATCTGGTAAAAGCTCCTTTCTGTACTTCTATAGTGTTTGCAAACAATGTATTGTATACGGATGGAAGCGCGTCACACTAATAGATTAGATTTATTTTAAATGGAATGTAGCAGAACCAATTGGAGATAAATGAAAAGGATGAGCCACTGAGACACGCTCAGCAGAGTACAAGCAGCAGTGCTTGAACATGTAACTGGAGCGTGATCTGCACTCAAAAAAGTAAAAAACACAGACTGAAGTGAACACTGAAACACAACTGTGTTGTGTTACGGTAGCTGAGGAGTGCAGGTAAAAAAGGAAATACACCAGAGCAGTTGGAATCTATGAGATTGCAGTACCCTGACTAACCACCACAACTAGAGGCAGCCGTGGAGCGTTCCTACGATGGTCCTAGACGCCTCGTCACAGCCTGAGAAACTAACTACACCTAAAGATAGAAATAGGAAAGCTATCTGCCCCGGAGCAGAACCCCAAAGATAATAGAAAGCCCCCAAACATGTAATGGCGGTTAGACAAGAGGAAATACTGACACAGAAAGAAAATAGTATGAGCAAACGCTGGGGCCCAAACTATCTAAATAGAAAAGGACAGGAAGGGTACTTACTGCAATCCCAGAAAACCCTGAAAAACACCAACATACTAATTTCAAAATCACCTGAGATCACACGACCTCTACCACCTAAATTAGTTCTCTGGTGTAACAAAAACAGCAGCCACTGAAAAAACTGCAAAAAGCAAAAGTACAAAACACAGTGGCTGGACTAAACTGAGAGGGCAAAAGCCCCCGGAGGGGACCCAGAAGGCCCCCACAGAAGTGCAGGACAAAATGCAAAAATATAGCAAAAACACAAAATAAGAAATTGTCTTATCTGACAGCAGGAGATGCAGACACGACACAGCAGGCTACAAGGGAAACTGGAAAGAAGGATTCAGACCAGAACAATTGATCACCGGCAACCCTGATGGGAAAATGATTCCCTTAAATAAGACCAATCAGTAACACCTGATTCCCAATCCTCACTAGTACCGCTTGTAACCACCAGAGGGAGCCTCTGCTCAGAACTCATCTCAAACCCATTCACAACAGTACCCCCCCCTTGAGGAGGGTCACCGAACCCTCATTTGAGCAACCAGGTCGGTCAGGATGAGTTCTATGATACGCACGGATAAGTCTCCTAGCATGGATGTCCGAAGCAAACACCCAAGAATTATCTTCCTGACCATAACCTCTCCATTTAACCAAATACTGGAGTCTTCGTCTAGAAAAACGAGAATCCAATATTTTCTCAACCACATACTCCAGATTGCCCTCAACCAAAACAGGGTCAGGAGGCACAGCAGCAGGAACCACTGGCTCAACAAACCTCTTCAACAAGGACTTGTGGAACACGTTATGGATCTTAAATGTCCCTGGAAGAAGCAAACGAAAAGAAACAGGATTAATAATCTCCATGATCTTATAAGGTCCAATGAACCTAGGCTTAAATTTAGGAGATGCTACTCTCATAGGAATATTCTTTGAGGACAACCAGACCAAGTCCCCACTTTAAACCGAGGACCATCAGTCCTATGCCGGTTAGCAAACCGCTGGGCCTTCTCCTGAGAGAGGGACAACCTCTCCACTACCTGGTCCCAAATCTGCTGCATACGCTCAACAACAGAGTCAACACCTGGACAGACAGAAGCCTCCGTCTGTCCTGAAGAAAATCGAGGGTGAAACCCAGAATTACAGAAAAACGGAGACATCAAAGTGGCAGAGCTAGCCCTATTATTAAGAGCAAACTCAGCCAAAGGCAAAAAAGAGACCCAGTCATCCTGATCAGCAGACACAAAGCATCTTAGATAAGTCTCCAATGTCTGGTTTGTTCTCTCAGTTTGACCATTGGTCTGAGGATGAAATGCCGAGGAGAAAGACAATTGAACACCCAGTTTAGAACAAAAAGTCCTCCAAAATCTGGAAACAAACTGGACTCCTCTGTCAGACACAATGTTCTCAGGAATGCCGTGTAAACGAACCACGTGCTGAAGGAACAACGGCACCAATTCAGAGGAGGAAGGCAACTTAGGTAATGGCACAAGATGTATCATTTTGGAAAACCTATCACAAATTACCCAGATGGTGGTCATTCTCTGAGAAACAGGAAGATCGGAAATGAAATCCATAGAGATATGGGTCCATGGTCTCTTGGGCACAGGCAATGGCATCAACAAACCACTAGAGCGAGAGCAAGGCTTGGAGCGAGAGCAAGTCCCGCAGGACTGCACAAATTCCCTGACATCGCGAGACAAGGTAGGCCACCAAAAGGACCGACTAACCAAGTCTCTGGTACCAAAAATTCCGGGATGCCCAGCCAATGCGGAACAATGAATCTCAGACATCACACTCTTTTTCCATTGGTCCGGGACAAACAATTTTCCAACAGGGCAGCGCTCGGGCCTATCCTCCTGACACCCCTCCAGAGCAAGTCTCAAATTAGGCGAGATGGCGGAAAGAACTACACCCTCCTTCAAAATAACAGAGGGATCAGATAGCTCAGGAGAGTCCGCAAGGAAACTCCTCGAGAGGGCATCCGCCTTAACATTCTTAGTGCCAGGAAGAAAGGAAACCACAAAATTAAAACGTGTGAAAAACAAGGCCCACCTGGCCTGTCTAGGATTGAGTCGCTTGGCAGATTCCAGATAGACCAGATTCTTATGGTCCGTAAGGACCACCACCTGATGTTTGGCTCCCTCCAGCCAATGTCTCCACTCTTCAAAAGCCCACTTCATGGCCAATAACTCCCGATTACCCACGTCATAATTACGTTCAGTAGGAGAAAATTTTCGAGAGAAAAAGGCACAAGGGTTACTTTTAGAGGTCTCTGGATCTTTTTGGGACAAAACGGCACCTGCCCCAATTTCAGAGGCATCAACCTCCACCTGAAATGGCAGAGAAACATCAGGCTGCCGTAGAACAGGAGCAGAAGTGAATCTCTGCTTAAGTTCCTGAAACGCAGAGACTGCCTCAGGAGGCCAATTCACCACATCAGAACCCTTTCTGGTCAAATCAGTTAATGGTTTAACAATAACAGAGAAATTACCAATAAATTTACGATAAAAATTGGCAAAACCCAAAAATCTCTGAAGAGCCTTTAATGAAGTAGGTTGGACCCAATCACAGATGGCCTGAACCTTGACCGGGTCCATTTCAATAACAGATGGGGACAAAATGAATCCCAGAAATGAGATCTTCTGTACGCCAAAAAGACACTTTGATCCCTTCACATACAGAGCATTCTCTCTCAAAATCTGGAATACAGTTCGAACATGTTTCACATGAGAGTCCCAGTCATTAGAAAAAATCAAGATATCATCCAAATAAACAATCAGAAACTTGTCCACAAAATCCCTGAAAATGTCATTCATGAAGGACTGGAAGACGGAAGGAGCATTAGTGAGCCCAAAGGGCATCACAAGGTACTCAAAATGCCCTTCAGGGGTGTTAAATGCCGTCTTCCATTCATCCCCGTGCTTAATGCGAATAAGGTTATACGCCCCCCTGAGGTCAAGCTTGGTAAACCAAGTAGCGTTTTTCATCCTGGAAAACAGGTCAGAAATCAAGGGTAACGGGTATTGATATTTCACAGTAATATTGTTCAAGAGACGATAATCAATACACGGCCTTAATGAACCATCTTTTTTGGCCACAAAGAAAAAACCGGCACCTAAGGGTGAAGAGGATGGTCTGATATGACCCTTCTCCAATGATTCCTTGATATAAGACCGCATAGCGTCATGTTCAGGTACAGACAAGTTAAAGAGGCGACCCTTAGGGAATTTACTACCTGGCACTAATTCAATAGCGCAGTCATAGCTCCTATGGGGAGGTAAGGATGCAGATTTACTTTCGCTAAACACATCAGAAAAATCAAACAAAAAGTCAGGAACATCCTCAGCCTGGGGGGAGGCAGAAAAAACAGGAGTGTTGATATTAACACATTGGCAGCCCCAACTGGTTACAGACACAGATTTCCAATCCAAAACAGGATTATGAGACTGTAACCAAGGGAAACCCAGCACGATAATGTCATGCAGATTATATAGAACCAAAAATTTGCAGCACTCCTGGTGATCAGGTTCAACCCTCATTATCACCTGAGTAGAAAACTGGGGTTTATTCTCAGCCAAAGGGGTAGAATCGATCCCCAGTAGGGGAATAGACTTCTGTAGGGGTATCAAGGGAAATCCACAACGTTTAGCAAAATCATAATCCATCAGGTTAATAGCTGCTCCAGAATCAACGAAAGCCTGAGCAGAAAATGAGGACAGAGAGCATATCAGAGTGACAGTTAATAAAAACTTAGTCTGAACACTACCCAAGACAACTGAGCGTGCAAAACGTCTTCCCCGCTTAGGGCAGACTGAAATAGCATGAGAGGCATCACCACAGTAGAAACATAACCCATTGCGCTTTCGAAACTCATGACGCTGTGCCCCAGACACCACTCCATCACACTGCATGGGCTCAGCAGCTGGCTCACAAGGCAACACCACTCCACGCATACTTCTCCGCTCACGCAAACGTCTGTCAATTTGAATCGCTAATGACATAGAATCATTGAGACCAGAGGGGACAGGGAATCCCACCATAACATCCTTTACATTATCCGACAGACCCTTCCGGAAAAGGGCCGCCAAAGCGTCGTCATTCCATTTGGTCAGGACTGCCCCCTACGGAATCTCTGACAGTATAACTCAGCGTCATCAAGCCCCTGATTTAATGCCAACAAGGCTTTTTCAGCTTGATCAGTGATATTAGGCTCATCGTATAATAACCCCAAAGCCTGAAAAAATACATCAACATCACTCAAAACAGGATCCCCAGGTGTCAGGGAAAAAGCCCAATCCTGAGGATCGCCGCGCAGGAGAGAGATGACAATTTGAACCTGCTGCGCTGCGTTTCCTGAGGACTTAGATTTTAAGGCAAGAAACAATTTACAATTATTTTTGAAATTCTGAAACTTAGCTCGATCCCCTGAAAACAAATCTGGCATGGGAATCCTAGGTTCCACAACAGGCAACCTAGCAAGATATGCAGCAATACTCCGAACCTCAGTGGCAAGCTGATCCACACGGCCAGACAACTGTGCAAACTCCATTGGGAGAAAAGATCCTCCCCAGCACCCAGAGATACAGAGGAAAAAAAAAATAAAAAAATGCAACAAACAGAAAAATATCTCTGACAACTTTTCTTCCTTCAAAATATTTTTTTTTTTTTTTTTTTTTTCCTTCTGTGAGTACCATACAATTTTTAAGGCCGGTGATACTGTTGTGTTACGGTAGCTGAGGAGTGCAGGTAAAAAAGGAAATACACCAGAGCAGTTGGAATCTATGAGATTGCAGTACCCTGACTAACCACCACAACTAGAGGCAGCCGTGGAGCGTTCCTACGATGGTCCTAGACGCCTCGTCACAGCCTGAGAAACTAACTACACCTAAAGATAGAAATAGGAAAGCTATCTGCCCCGGAGCAGAACCCCAAAGATAATAGAAAGCCCCCAAACATGTAATGGCGGTTAGACAAGAGGAAATACTGACACAGAAAGAAAATAGTATGAGCAAACGCTGGGGCCCAAACTATCTAAATAGAAAAGGACAGGAAGGGTACTTACTGCAATCCCAGAAAACCCTGAAAAACACCAACATACTAATTTCAAAATCACCTGAGATCACACGACCTCTACCACCTAAATTAGTTCTCTGGTGTAACAAAAACAGCAGCCACTGAAAAAACTGCAAAAAGCAAAAGTACAAAACACAGTGGCTGGACTAAACTGAGAGGGCAAAAGCCCCCGGAGGGGACCCAGAAGGCCCCCACAGAAGTGCAGGACAAAATGCAAAAATATAGCAAAAACACAAAATAAGAAATTGTCTTATCTGACAGCAGGAGATGCAGACACGACACAGCAGGCTACAAGGGAAACTGGAAAGAAGGATTCAGACCAGAACAATTGATCACCGGCAACCCTGATGGGAAAATGATTCCCTTAAATAAGACCAATCAGTAACACCTGATTCCCAATCCTCACTAGTACCGCTTGTAACCACCAGAGGGAGCCTCTGCTCAGAACTCATCTCAAACCCATTCACAACACAACTGTCCACAATCTGGTAAAAGCTCCTTTCTGTACTTCTATAGTGTTTGCAAACAATGTATTGTATACGGATGGAAGCGCGTCACACTAATAGATTAGATTTATTTTAAATGGAATGTAGCAGAACCAATTGGAGATAAATGAAAAGGATGAGCCACTGAGACACGCTCAGCAGAGTACAAGCAGCAGTGCTTGAACATGTAACTGGAGCGTGATCTGCACTCAAAAAAGTAAAAAACACAGACTGAAGTGAACACTGAAACACAACTGTCCACAATCTGGTAAAAGCTCCTTTCTGTACTTCCATAGTGTTTGCAAACAATGTATTGTATACGGATGGAAGCGCGTCACACTAATAGATTAGATTTATTTTAAATGGAATGTAGCAGAACCAATTGGAGATAAATGAAAAGGATGAGCCACTGAGACACGCTCAGCAGAGTACAAGCAGCAGTGCTTGAACATGTAACTGGAGCGTGATCTGCACTCAAAAAAGTAAAAAACACAGACTGAAGTGAACACTGAAACACAACTGTCCACAATCTGGTAAAAGCTCCTTTCTGTACTTCTATAGTGTTTGCAAACAATGTATTGTATACGGATGGAAGCGCGTCACACTAATAGATTAGATTTATTTTAAATGGAATGTAGCAGAACCAATTGGAGATAAATGAAAAGGATGAGCCACTGAGACACGCTCAGCAGAGTACAAGCAGCAGTGCTTGAACATGTAACTGGAGCGTGATCTGCACTCAAAAAAGTAAAAAACACAGACTGAAGTGAACACTGAAACACAACTGTCCACAATCTGTGAAAAGCTCCTTTCTGTACTTCTATAGTGTTTGCAACCAATGTATTGTATACGGATGGAAGCGCGTCACACTAATAGATTAGATTTATTTTAAATGGAATGTAGCAGAACCAATTGGAGATAAATGAAAAGGATGAGCCACTGAGACACGCTCAGCAGAGTACAAGCAGCAGTGCTTGAACATGTAACTGGAGCGTGATCTGCACTCAAAAAAGTAAAAAACACAGACTAAAGTGAACACTGAAACACAACTGTCCACAATCTGTGAAAAGCTCCTTTCTGTACTTCTATAGTGTTTGCAACCAATGTATTGTATACGGATGGAAGCACGTCACGCTAATAGATTTGATTTTTTTTCTAATATAATGGAGCTGCACCAATTCCACAAAATAAAAAAAAAAAAAAAAAAAAAAGAGTCAGTGACACGTGCAGATGCCTACAAACAGCGGTGGATGCAGAGCAAACTGCAGCGTCACCTGCACTGTCACACACACACCTTGCACAGAGCTGTTAAAACAACACTGGCAAAATGAAGCTTTACACAGCGGTTGGTAAACTAGCCTGCCTCAAGCACAGTAGTACACAAAATCGCAATATCTAACTGTCCCTCAGAGTGAGCAGAGTAGCGTTCTGTCCCTTACTGAGTTCACAGCACAGTGACGCTAAAATGGCGGCGGCGCCTTTTATAGTGCATTCTGACATCATTTCAGCAGCCAATCACAGCCATGCCATTAGTTAAGATGACCGCAGCATTACAGGATGTGCCCACACTTCGTAGGATTCCTCATTGGCTGACTAAAATCACATTGCCTCTCAAAGAATTATGGGAACTTCCGATTCCGGTATACGATATGGAAAAAGTATCGGAATTAAGTATCGGAATTCCGATAACGCGAATATCGGCCGATACCCGATACTTGCGGTATCGGAATGCTCAACACTACTCTGTAGACATCTTTCCAGTGGGAGTCAATATCTGGAGAGAAGATGAGAATATCATCCAGATAGACCACGACCGAGGTGGAAAGCATATCCCGGAAGATGTCATTAACAAAGTCTTGGAAAACAGCTGGGGCATTACAGAGCCCAAAGGGCATCACCAGATATTCATAGTGCCCATCCCTAGTATTAAAAGCCGTCTTCCATTCGTCCCCCTCGCGGATGCGAATCAGGTTGTAAGCACCCCGCAGGTCTAATTTGGTAAATACCCTTGCTCCCCGGAGCCTATCAAAGAGCTCAGAAATCAGAGGCAGCGGGTATTTATTCTTAACGGTGATGGCGTTAAGACCCCTGTAATCTATGCAGGGACGTAATTCTCCATTCTTCTTTTACACAAAGAAGAACCCTGCCCCAGCAGGTGAAACTGACTTCCTAATGAACCCTCTTGCCAGATTCTCCTGAATGTATTGGGACATAGCCTCCGTCTCCAGGAGAGAGAGAGGATAGACCCGTCCCCGGGGAGGTTCTGCTCCAGGCAAGAGGTCAATAGGACAGTCATAGGGGCGGTGAGGCAGGAGCGTCTCCGCAGCCTTTTTGGAGAACACGTCTACATAGGACCAATAGCACTTGGGAAGGGAAGTGAGAACTGCGGGTATCCCTGTATTAGCAACCTGAACACTCTCCCTCACACATCTACCTCTACAAGACTCACTCCAACCCCGTATCTTCCCTGAGGACCACTCAATATGTGGGGAGTGAAGACGAAGCCAGGGTAGAGCCTCATCTATACCCTCAGGAAGGATAAGGAAAGAGATAATCTCCTGATGGGAAGGAGACATAGCTAATGTGAGAGGGATTGTCTGATGTGTGATCTGTGAGGGCAGTATGGATCTATTCACCACTCGAACAGTCACCGGTTTGGCGAGCATCACCTGAGGTATTGTTTGGCGGAGAGCAAAAGCAGAGGACATAAAGTTCCCCTCTGCTCCAGAAACCACACAAAGCTCAACTGTTAGAGTGGATGGACCAAAAGAGATTGTCCCTTTAAAGGACAGCTTGGAGGCAAATGCTGCTGACTCTAGTGAACCTCCTCCCATGGTCACTAGACGTGATCGTGTTCCCGATCGCTGGGGACATCTGTTGGCATAATGTCCTAACTGCTGACAATTGTTACAAACCACGGAGACTCGAATGGGCCGAGACTTAGGTCCCACTCGAACAACCTCCATGACCTCTGGGGAGTCGGGCGCCTGAATGGGAGATTTTAGAGGTTTGGCAAAGGTGGGAGCTAGCCGAAACCTCCGACTACACTGGGCCCGCTCCAACCTCCGCTCGTGAAAGCGAAGGTCGATGAGGGTAGATATGGAGATAAGCTCCTTCAGTGAGGCAGGAATCTCCCTGGTGGCCAAGGCGTCCTTTACATGGTCAGCCAGACCTCTCCAGTATACCGGTATAAGGACCTTATCCAGCCACTCTAACTCGGAGGCCAGAATTCGAAATTGGACTGAAAACTGACTGACCAAGCTCGAACCCTGTGACATTGCCAGCAGTTGGAGCGCCGAATCGTGGGTGACCTGAGGGCTTAAAAAGACCTTTTTAAGAGCCTCCAGAAACCAAGGAGCACTCCGCACCACGCGATTGTCACGCTCCCACAGCGGCATTGCCCATTCCAAAGCTCTGCCCGACAGAAGTGACACTATGAAACCCACTTGTGCCCGCTCTGTGGGAAAACGTGCAGCCAGAAGCTGTATAGAGCACTGACTCACGAATCCCCGACAATGTTTGCTGTCACCAGAAAACTTGTCTGGAAGCGGGAGATGGGACAAAGTCGGAGCAGAGGTGTTGGAGGACAAACTGGCTGCCACCGTGCTAGCAGCCTGAACAGCGACTGCGGTCACATCCACAGTTGAGGTTGTGCACTCGAGAGCCGCCAACCTACCCTCCAGCTGCTGGATGAACTGCCTTAGGTGCTGATCGTCCACCATTTTACTAGCCAGACCCTGGCGCTAGTATACTGTTAAGATCTGCGGAACGCACCAGATAAATATAAATAGTGGGTGCGTTCGCGGACCGGGGTCCACCGTGCAGGCAGAGCCTGCTGCTAGCAAGGTGGCGGTATAGGCGAACTCTGTTACTTCACAGAGTCGCAAATATAGATACTGTGGCACTATATGGCGGTATAAGCAAACTCTGTTACACCACAGAGTCGCTAAGGTAGAGACGCAGAGATATGGACTGTGTCCTGTTAACTTCACAGGGATGCACAGACAACTGCTGTGCGGACTGCAGTCCGTGGTAATGCAATCAGCAACGCAATCAGACAATTTCCTCACCGGAGAAGCCGGTATTCTAGGGGCTTATTTCAGCCAAGCCCTAAACACGTGCATACAATCTCCTCACCGGAGGTGCCGGTATTCTAGGGGCTTATTTCAGCCGAGCCCTAACCACATGCGTGCAAGATCACACTGGCGCAAAGCACATAATGCAATTGACACTAGCGCATGGCGGCACGGCCATGCCACCCTTTTATAGTAACAACTACAGGACCTACCAGAAAAGGACCAATGAGAAACTATACAAGAACACATGTAGTTTCAGGACCTTCCTGGCGGACCAATAGGAGCTGCTGCAGTAGCTGAGCATGTGACCCCTGATCTCCTATGAGAGATCTTACCCTGGGCATGCTCAGAAAGGAAAACACAGGACTTAGTCCCAACTGAGTCTACTTGCCGCTGACCTGCACTGGCTACAATGGCAGGACCTGGAGAGGCAGCAGTCATCCTCTGCACAGCACTAGACTGAGCGAGACGCTGGGACCGACGTCTCTGCTGAGCAGGTTCCACTGCGGCCGGAGACGGTTGGGAGACCGCAGCGGGGATAGCTCGAGATTCCCCTTGTGCAGGAGCGGGAACTCGACCCCTAACACACAGAAGTTTGATTTACTTGGAGTTATATTCTGTTGTTTAATTGTTCCCTTTATTTTTTGAGCAGTGTATAATGCAATGATGGCTGACGGAGCATGGGAAAGCTTCTTTTCTAATGGAGGAGCTGATAGACTGGTTTTCTGGTCACCAGCTGCTCCATCAGCAGTTATTTTATATCTAACAAAAAGGGGACTATGTAATAAAAGAGGGCACTGTGAAAAACAAAAATAACAAGAATAAACTATGTAAGAGACAGCACTGTACATAACATCAGATGAAGCTATATAATAAGGGAAGGCACCATATATAACTAGAGAGGATAGGGAATAATAAGGGACGGTGTTATGCATAATGAAGAGAAACCATGTAGCTAAGGACTGTGCTATACATAATAAGTGAGTATACTATATACTAAGGGAATGTGCTATACATAATAAGTGAATACACTGTATACTAAGGGACTGTGCTCTACATAATAACGCTATATACTAAGGGACTGTGCTATACATAATAAGTGAGTGCACTATGTACTAAGGGACTGTGCTATACATAAAAGTGAGTGCACAATATACTAAGGGACTGTGCTATACATAATGAGTACACTATATACTAATAGACTGTGCTCTACATAATAAGGCTACATTCCAGTATCTGTGTGCAGTGTCAGTGTGCTTTTACAGATGCATTGAGCGTGTCCTATTCTGATCCTCAAAATTCGATCAGAACAGAACATTCTCTGACCCTCATGGATCTCATTCTCAGATCCGTGATTTTTGTGTATGAGTGAATGAACCTATAAAACTCTATGAGTCTGTGTGCCATCCGATAAAAAAAACCTGGAAGCACAAGGACATTTTACACAAATGTGAGAATGTACAATAAGGGATTTTACAAAAAAAATTATCATTCCACGTCACACAGTGCAGATACAGAATAATATCTACATCCAGGCATTTACCGCTGACGTCTCGTCTGATTAGAGCTGCTTTCTCCTGTTTCTTCTCCTTCTCGTCAGACCTTCATGTCGACATTTCCCAGCAATGACTCGCCTTGTCACAATGATCTTCGCAGCCCTGAAAGGTCACATACATTGCATACATACAAGTGTCTCCCTCCCAAATACAGATATGTACCACACCATTAAAAATATAAAGTGATAAGCAGCACTGTTTCCTCCATTAACTATAATCTCTGACTCCCAATCATATAAATTATTCAGTCTGTGACTTTCGCCAGTTAACTGTAAGGCTATGTGCACACAGAAAGTATGCATGGTTTCACAGTACAAACAAAGTGAATGAGATCTCAGAGTCTCAGGCCCATGTTGCTTATTTTTTCTTGCAGATTTGCAGCAGATTAAAATCTGCATAATGTAATTCTTGCAGCGTATTTCACCTGTACTAATGGGGAAAAATACGTAACAAAAGCATGGCAAAAATGTGAAAAATTTAATGTATTTATGTATTTTACGCAATTTTCTTCCTGGCAACACATTAGGGTATGCAGCAGAATTTTCTCCTTTAAATCCTCAACGTGTGTACATAGCCTTAGTCCCTGTCCTGTGTCCCCATCATTCATTATAGGTACTTGACAGCATCATAATGAATTTGGAAGTGGGGGAAGAAGTTGTCTGGTAATGTACATTCTCCACCACCACCCAATTACAAGTCCCTGACAGCGTCGTCTCTCACCTTTCAATTCATTATAAAGTGTCCTATGCGCTGTATTGCCTCCTCTCCCACTCCCCAATAAATTTTAAGTCCTCGATAGCATCACAACACTGAATTGTGAGATGGGGAGGACGCTATCAGAGGCTTAGCACCCTCCTCCACCACTCAATTAATTTTACATCCATATCTAATGTCCTCCACCTGTTTGTAAGTCCATTATAAGTCCTACTTCCTCCCATCCCAATCCCCCACATCCCTCTTTGTCCTCCCCCCACATCCCTCATTGTCCTCCTTCCCCCGCATCCATCACTGTCCTCCTCCCCCGCATTTCAAGATTGTCCTCTCCTCCACCTCCATCATTTTCCTCTCCATCAATGCCTTCTCCACCACCCTCATCATTGCCCTATCCACCACCCCATCATTGCCCTCTCCACAACCGTATCATTTCCCTCTCCACCACCCTCATCATAGCCCTATCCACCACCCCATCATTGCCCTCTCCACTACCCTATCATTGCCCTCTTCACCTTCCCCATCATTGCCTTCTCCACCACCCC
>JARQOD010008258.1:0-36202 GCA_033576555.1 Oophaga sylvatica | reverse complement strand
AAGAATAATTTTGCTTTTTTATTTTATTTTTATTACAGGAAATGGTTTTTGCAGTCAAATAAAAGATGGTCAAAAACATGTGTCTTTATTTCATTAAAATGATTTTTAATTAAAGTGTGTGTGTTTTTATTTTTATTTCATGCAATAGGATTAATAATTGATAGTTGTCTAATTGACAGCTCTCAATTATTAACCTGGCTTAAGGTCACCTTTCAATAGCAAGGTGGCTTTAACCCCATATTAACCCATTCGCCACCGCTACAGGGCAATGGGTATAGACGGGCAAAGTGCCAGAAAGGGCGAATCTAATTATAGATTTGTCTTTCCTGGCGTGTCTGGGGGCAGATGTTAGTAGCCGGGGGGGGGCAAAAATAATGGTCCCTCTCTGGGCTATTATTATCTGCCCCCACTCACTGGCTTTGTCTGTCTGGTTGCGAAAATAGGGCGGGAGCCCACGCATTTTTTTTCAGCAATTTTACACCTCATATATATATATACATGTCATTGAATTTGTGACACATATATATATATTTATATTTGTAGTTCATACACTTCTACATAGTATAATAGCCGCTAATTCAATTGCCGGCTTTTGTGAAAATGCAGAACCCGACATGAAATTACACTTGGTGTACATAGGGTTAACCATGTCTTTTCATGTCCTTTGCTATCTAATTTGCACAAACAATTAAATCAGTCTATGTGTGCAAAATTTCACACCTGTAGGGGTTAATTAAAGGTGTAAATTCGTAGCAAAAAAGTCCGTTTTTTTACAATGAATTTACACCTTTAATTAACCCCTACAGGTGTGAAATTTTGCACACATAGACTGATTTAATTGTTTGTGCAAATTAGATAGCAAAGGACATGAAAAGACATGGTTAACCCTATGTACACCAAGTGTCATTTCATGTCGGGTGCTTCTGTCTTTTCACTGAAGCCGGCTTTACCCGGCAATTGAATCAGAGGATATTTTACTATGTAGAAGTGTATAAACTATACATATATGTATATATATATGTCACAATGACATGTATATATATATATATATATGTATTCTATGTGTGTATATTTAGTGTTTACAAGGAAAGAATGGGGTTTTTTTAGTTGCGATATTTTGTTCCCATAGACTTACATGGGACTTCCGGTATCGGTATCGGGTATCGCCGATATTTTAGTGATATCGGCGATACCATTCCGATTCCGATACTTTAGGATATCGGAAAGTATCGCTCAACTCTATTCCCAGCTTTTTTTCCTAATATGTGTGATTCTTCAATGCATTGAAGTGTAAGTTTAAATGGATGCTAGATAGATCTTTGACATTTTGATACTTTTTTCCTGGAAAAATAAATAAATATTTTCGGTCTAATTTTTTCCATCTATTTGCCATAAAATCTGTGTCCAGAATTCTAGAGCCTGTCCATTCTAGCATATGTAAAAATGTATTCTGCATATCAAAATGAAAAATAACATCTGTTTTGAAGGGACATGTTTGATAAGGGAAGGGGGTGTGTGTTAGGGATCGAGTTGCCACTGCTGCACAAGGAGAATCTCGAGCCATCCCTGCTGCAGTCCCCCATCCGTCTCCGGCCGCAGTGGAGTCTGCTCAGCAGAGACATCGATCCCAGCGTCTCGCTCAGTCTAATACTGTGCAGAGGATGGCTGCTGCCTCCCCAGGTCCTGCCATTGTAACCAGTGCAGGTCAGCGACAAGCAGACGTAGTTGGGACTAAGTCCTGTGTGTTGGTAAGGGTAAGATCTCTCATAGGAGATCAGGGGTCACATGGTTGGGTACTGCAGCGACACCCATTGGTCCTCCAGGAAGGTCCTGAGGCTGCTTTAGTTCTGGAGCAGCTTTCCCATTGGTCCTTTTCTGGAAGGTCCTGTAGCTGCTACTATAAAAGGTGTGCATGACCGCATGGCGGCGCGCTAGTATCAAATCTGTTATGTGCTTGCGCCAGTGTGGTCATGTATGCATGTGGTTAGGTCTGGCTGAAATAAGCCCCTAGAATACCTCCAGTGAGGAGATTGTATGCACGTGTTCAGGGCTCGGCTGAAAACGCCATTAGAATATCGGCTACTCCGGTCAGGAGATTATTGCTTGTGTTCTGATTGCATGACCACAGACTGCAATCCGCTTAGCAGTCATCTGTGTCCCCTGTGAGTCTAACAGGTTACAGTCTTTGTCACAGCGGCTCTGTGAATTAACAGAGTCCGCTTATATCGCCATATTGCGCTACAGCATTTTAGTTGGCGACTCTGTGGATTAACAGAGTTCGCCCATACCGCCATATAGTGCTACGGCGTTTACATCTGCGGCTCTGCGGGATAACAGAGTTCACTCATACTGCCTATTTTCGCCATCTTAGTAACAGCAGGCTCTGCCTGCACGGTGGACCCCGGGCTGTGAACGCACCTATCCTGTTATGTTTCTATAGCTGAGGAGTGCAGGTAAAAAAGGCAATACACCAGAGCAGTTGGAATCTATGAGACTGCAGTACCCTGACTAACCACCACAACTAGAGGCAGCCGTGGAGCGTTCCTACGTTGGTCCTAGACGCCTCGTCACAGCCTGAGAAACTAACTACACCTAAAGATAGAAACAGGAAAGCTATCTGCCCCGGAGCAGATCCCCAAAGAACATAGAAAGCCCCCAAACATGTAATGGCGGTTAGACAAGAAGAAATACTGACACAGACAGAAAATAGTATGAGCAAACGTTGGGGCCCAAACTACCTAAATAGAAAAGGATAGGAAGGGCACTTACTGCAATCCCAAAAAACCCTGAAAAGCACCAACTCTACTAATTTCAAAAACACCTGAGATCACACGACCTCTACCACCTAAATTAGTTCTCTGGTGTAACAAAATCAAAACAGCAGCCACTGAAAAAACTGGAAAAAGCAAATGTACAAACATCAGTGGCTGAACTAAACTGAGAGGGCAAAAGCCCCCGGAGGGGACCCTGAAGGCCCCCACAGAAGTGCAGGACAAAATGCAAAAATCAAGCACAAAAACAAAAAGAAGAAAATGTCTTATCTGTTAGCAGGAGATGCAGACACGACACAGCAGGCTACAAAGGAAACAGGAATCAAGGATTGAGACCAGAACAATTGATCACCGGCAACCCTGATGGGAAGGCGACTCCCTTATATAAGACCAGTCAGTAACACCTGATTCCCAATCCTCACAATCTTCACTGGACAGTCCAGTACCGCTTGTAACCACCAGAGGGAGCCTCTGCTCAGAACTCATTTCAAGCCCATTCACAACAGTACCCCCCTCTTGAGGAGGGTCACCGAACCCTCATTTGAGCAACCAGGTCGGTCAGGATGAGTTCTATGATACGCACGGATGAGTCTCCTAGCATGGATGTCCGAAGCAAACACCCAAGAATTGTCTTCCTGACCATAACCTCTCCACTTAACCAAATACTGGAGTTTCCGTCTAGAAAAACGAGAATTCAATATTTTCTCAACCACAAACTCCAGATTGCCCTCAACATCACGAGACAAGGTAGGCCACCAAAAGGACCGACTAACCAAGTCTCTGGTACCAAAAATTCCGGGATGACCGGCCAACGCGGAACAATGAATCTCAGACATCACACTCTTTTTCCACTGGTCCGGGACAAACAATTTCCCAACAGGGCAGCGCTCGGGCCTATCCTCCTGACACCCCTCCAGAGCCAGTCTCAAATTGGACGAGATGGCGGAAAGAACTACACCCTCTTTCAAAATAACAGAAGGATCAGATAACTCAGGAGAGTCCGCAAGGAAACTCCTCGAGAGGGCATCCGCCTTAACATTCTTAGTGCCAGGAAGAAAGGAAACCACAAAATTAAAACGTGTGAAAAACAAGGCCCACCTGGCCTGTCTAGGATTAAGTCGCTTGGCAGATTCCAGATAAACCAGATTCTTATGGTCCGTAAGGACCACCACCTGATGTTTGGCTCCCTCCAGCCAATGTCTCCACTCTTCAAAAGCCCACTTCATGGCCAATAACTCCCGATTACCCACGTCATAATTACGTTCAGTAGGAGAAAATTTTCGAGAGAAAAAGGCACAAGGGTTACTTTTAGAAGTCTCTGGATCTCTTTGGGACAAAACGGCACCAGCCCCAATTTCAGAGGCATCAACCTCCACCTGAAATGGCAGAGAAACATCAGGCTGCCGTAGAACAGGAGCAGAAGTGAATCTCTGCTTAAGTTCCTGAAATGCAGAGACTGCCTCAGGAGGCCAATCCACCACATCAGAACCCTTTTTGGTCAAATCAGTTAATGGTTTAACAATAACCGAGAAATTACCAATAAATTTACGATAAAAATTGGCAGAACCCAAAAATCTTTGAAGAGCCTTTAATGAAGTAGGTTGGACCCAATCACAGATGGCCTGAACCTTGACCGGATCCATTTCAATAACAGATGGGGACAAAATGAATCCCAGAAATGAGATCCTCTGTACGCCAAAAAGACACTTTGATCCCTTCACATACACAGCATTTTCTCTCAAAATCTGGAATACAGTTCGAACATGTTTCACATGAGAGTCCCAATCATTGGAAAAAATCAAGATATCATCCAAATAAACAATCAGAAATTTATCCACAAAATCCCTTAAAATGTCATTGATGAAGGACTGGAAGACAGAAGGAGCATTAGTGAGCCCAAAGGGCATCACAAGGTACTCAAAATGCCCCTCAGGGGTATTAAATGCAGTCTTCCATTCATCCCCGTGCTTAATGCGAATAAGGTTATATGCCCCCCTGAGGTCAAGCTTAGTAAACCAAGTAGCGTTTTTCACCCTGGAAAACAGGTCAGAAATCAAGGGTAACGGATATTGATATTTCACAGTAATATTGTTCAAGAGACGATAATCAATACACGGCCTTAATGAACCATCCTTTTTGGCCACAAAGAAAAAACCGGCACCTAAGGGTGAAGAGGATGGTCTGATATGACCCTTCTCCAATGACTCCTTGATATAAGACCGCATAGCGTCATGTTCAAGTACAGACAAGTTAAAAAGGCGACCTTTAGGGAATTTACTACCAGGCACTAATTCAATAGCGCAGTCATAGCTCCTATGGGGAGGCAAGGATGCATATTTACTTTCGCTAAACACATCAGAAAAATCAATCAAAAAGTCATAAACATCTTGAGCCTGGGGGTAGGCAGAAAAAACAGGAGTGTTGGTATTAACACATTGGCAGCCCCAACTGGTTACAGACACAGATTTCAAATCCAAAACAGGATTATGAGACTGTAACCAAGGGAAATCCAGTACGATAATGTCATGCAGATTATACAGAACCAAAAATTTGCAGCTCTCCTGATGATCAGGTTCAACCCTCATTATCACCTGAGTAGAGAACTGAGGTTTATTCTCAGCCAAAGGGGTAGAATCGATCCCCAGTAGGGGAATAGACTTCCGTAGGGGTATCAAGGGAAACCCACATCGTTTAGCAAAATCAAAATCCATCAGGTTAATAGCTGCTCCCGAATCAACGAAAGCCTGAGCAGAAAATGAGGACAGAGAACACATCAGGGTAACAGTTAATAAAAACTTAGTCTGAACACTACCCAAGACAACTGAGCGTGCAAAACGTCTTCCCCGCTTAGGGCAGACTGAAATAGCATGAGAGGCATCACCACAGTAGAAACATAACCCATTGCACTTTCAAAACTCATGACGCTGTGCCCCAGAAACCACTCTATCACACTGCATGGATTCAGAAGCAGGTTCACCAGGCAACACTATTCCACGCATACCTCTCCGCTCACGCAAACGTCTGTCAATTTGAATCGCTAATGACATAGAATCATTGAGACCAGAGGGGACAGGGAATCCCACCATAACATTTTTTACTTTATCTGACAGACCCTTCCAAAAAAGGGCTGCCAAAGCGTCGTCATTCCATTTGGTCAGGACTGCCCACCTACGGAATCTCTGACAGTATAACTCAGCATCATCAAGCCCCTGATTTAATGCCAACAAGGCTTTTTCAGCTTGATCAGTAACATTAGGCTCATCGTACAATAACCCCAAAGCCTGAAAAAATGCATCAACATCACTCAAAACAGGATCCCCAGGTGTCAGGGAAAAAGCCCAATCCTGAGGATCGCCGCGCAGGATAGAGATGACAATTTGAACCTGCTGCGCAGCGTTCCCTGAGGACTTAGATTTTAAGGCAAAAAACAATTTACAGTTATTTTTGAAATTCAAAAACTTAGCTCGATCCCCCAAAAACAAATCTGGCATGGGAATCCTAGGTTCCACAACAGGCAACCCAGCAAGATAGGCAGCAATACTCCGAACCTCAGTGGCAAGCTGATCCACACGGCCAGACAACTGTGCAAACTCCATTGAGAGAAAAAAAAAATCCTCCCCAGCACCCAGAGATACAGAGGGAAAAAAAAAAAAATGCAACAAACAGAAAAATATCTCTGACAACTCTGACAACCTTTTTTCTTTCACAATATTTTTCCCTTCTGTGAGTACCATACAATTTTCAATTTTCAGGCCGGTGATACTGTTATGTTTCGGTAGCTGAGGAGTGCAGGTAAAAAAGGCAATACACCAGAGCAGTTGGAATCTATGAGATTGCAGTACCCTGACTAACCACCACAACTAGAGGCAGCCGTGGAGCGTTCCTACGTTGGTCCTAGACGCCTCGTCACAGCCTGAGAAACTAACTACACCTAAAGATAGAAACAGGAAAGCTATCTGCCCCGGAGCAGATCCCCAAAGAACATAGAAAGCCCCCAAACATGTAATGGCGGTTAGACAAGAAGAAATACTGACACAGACAGAAAATAGTATGAGCAAACGTTGGGGCCCAAACTACCTAAATAGAAAAGGATAGGAAGGGCACTTACTGCAATCCCAAAAAACCCTGAAAAGCACCAACTGAACTAATTTCAAAAACACCGGAGATCACACGACCTCTACCACCTAAATTAGTTCTCTGGTGTAACAAAATCAAAACAGCAGCCACTGAAAAAACTGGAAAAAGCAAATGTACAAACATCAGTGGCTGAACTAAACTGAGAGGGCAAAAGCCCCCGGAGGGGACCCTGAAGGCCCCCACAGAAGTGCAGGACAAAATGCAAAAATCAAGCACAAAAACAAAAAGAAGAAAATGTCTTATCTGTTAGCAGGAGATGCAGACACGACACAGCAGGCTACAAAGGAAACAGGAATCAAGGATTGAGACCAGAACAATTGATCACCGGCAACCCTGATGGGAAGGCGACTCCCTTATATAAGACCAGTCAGTAACACCTGATTCCCAATCCTCACAATCTTCACTGGACAGTCCAGTACCGCTTGTAATCACCAGAGGGAGCCTCTGCTCAGAACTCATTTCAAGTCCATTCACAACACTATCCTTAATATATATTAGGTGCGTTCCGCAGGCCCCTAACATAATACTAGCGCCAGGGTCTGGCTAGTAAAATGGCGGATGACCAGCGTCTACAGCAGTACATCCAGCAGCTGGAGGGTAGGTTGGCGTCTCTTGAGCGCACAACCTCAGCTGTGGATGTTACCGCAGTCGCTGTTCAGGCTGCTAGCGTAGCCGCAGTCAGTTTGCCCTCCGCTACCTCTGCTCCGACCTTATCTCACCTCCTGCTTCCAGACAAGTTTTCTGGTGATAGTAAATGTTGTCGGGGATTCGTGAGTCAGTGCTCTATACAGCTTGAGCTTCTGGCAGCACGTTTTCCCACGGAACGGGCAAAAGTGGCCTTCATTGTGTCTCTTTTGTCAGGCAAAGCACTGGAATGGGCAACACCGCTGTGGGAGCGCGACGATCGTATGGTGCGGAGTGCTCCTCGTTTTTTGGAGGCTCTGAAAAAGGTCTACACTGTGTTCCAAATTATTATGCAAATAATATTTTCTCAGATTTTCCCAAATTACCTATATGAATTGCAGTCATTGTAATTTTCCAGTCAAATAACTATTAGAGTACAATTGAAAGGTTTGTGTACAAACTGCCTATGATAACAGTATATTTTTTAAAAAATAAAACACTCAAACTGCACTCAAAATGCATGTTCCAAATTATTATGCACAGCAGAGTTTTCAACCTTTTCATTTTAATAAAGAACAAAAAATGGTCATTTTTGAAATTATAAGCATTAGCAGGTTATTACAAACTGAAATCAAACAGTTTTCAACTCAAAACTTTATTCTAGGTGATGTTACATTTGCACATAGGACCCCTTGTTCGAAAGGAGCTTCTGAACTCTCTCGTCCATTGAATTTGTCAGGTTTTGGATGGTTTCTGCTTCAATTGCTTTGCATGAGGACAGAATACCCTCCCAGAGCTGTTGCTTAGATGTAAACTGCCTCCCGCCATCATAGACACTCCTTTTGATGATGCTCCAGAGGTTCTCAATGGGGTTGAGGTAAGGGGAGCATGGGGGCCACACCATAAGTTTGTCCCCTTTTATGCCCATAGCAGCCAGAGATGCAGATGTGTTATGTGCAGCATGAGACGGTACATTATCATGCATGAAAATGATCTTGCTGCGGAATGCACGGTTCTTCTTCTTGAACCATGGCAGGAAGTGCTGTTTGAGAAACTCAACACTATGGAGTTCATCTTTACCCCTTCAGGGATCCTAAAGGGGCTGACAATCTCTCTCCCCATGATTCCAGCCCAAAACATTACTCCACCTCCTCCTTGTTGGCTCCGTAGCCGTGCTTGCATTGGGTGTCCATTAACCAGCCATCCTCCACTCCATCCATCTGGACCATCGAGCGTTGTACGGCACTCATCGGTGAACAAAACAGTTTTGAAGTCAGTCTTCATGTTTTGTTTGGCCCACTGGAGCCGTTTCTGCTTGTATGCAGTGGATAGAGGAGGTCAACATGATGGCTTACGCACAGCTGCAAACCTCTGAAGGACCCTGCATCTTGTTGTTCAGGGGACGTTGGAGGCACCAGCAGCTTCAAAAACTTGTCTGCTGCTATGACAAGCCTTTTTTGCCGCTGCTCTTTTAACCTGACGTAATTGCCTGTAGGAAAGAGTCCTCAATTTTCCCTTATCAGCACACACACGTGTGTACTGTGAATCAGCTACATACTTCTTGATTGTGCGATGATCATGATGAAGTGTCTTGGCAATGTTGATTGTAGTCATGCCTTGACCTAAACACTCCACAATTTGTTGCTTCTCAGTAGCTGACACATCCTTTTTCTTTCCCATTTTGGCAGAAAATGTAGGCTGCTTAATAATGTGGGACAGCCTTCTTAAGTACTCTTGCCTTTCATTGGACACACCTGCCAAACTAATTAGCACAGGTGTCTGCAATTGCTTACAGTGATATAAAGAGCCCTGACACATATCACCATCAAAGAGATTAACTGACAAACAAAAAAATTCTTACCTTATCACTCCTAAACAATTTTTGCATAATAATTTGGAACACAGTGTATTTAGGACCTCAGGTCACACACGATATGGCATTCCAACTGCTGGCAATATCACAGGTCTTGTCCATAGTCAGCCAGTTTTCAATCCAATTTCGGACTTTGGCCTCTGAATTAGAGTGGCCGGATAAAGTTCTCATTCCGGTGTAGTGGAGAGGAATGGCAGACCATGTAAAGGACGCTTTGGCTACCAGGGAGATTCCTGCCACACTGGAGAAACTCATCTGTATATATACCCGCATCGACCTCCATTTTTGCGAGTGGAGATTGGAGAGGATCCAGTGTAGGCAGAGGTTTCGGCTAGCTCCTACCTTTGCCAAACCTCTTAAACTCACAATTCGGGCGTCCGACCCCCAAGAGACCATGGAGGCTTCTTGAGCGGAACCTAAGTCTCGGACCACTCGAGTATCCGTGGTCTGTAGAGTGTGTCAGCAGCCGGGATATTATGCCAACAGATGTCCCCAGTGGATGAGTAAACGGTCGTGTTCAGTGACCATTAGAGCAGGGTCATTAGATGAGATGGCTTTTGCTCAGAAAGTGCTCCTTAAAGGGTTAATCTCCCTAGGTTCATCCACTCTTCCCACTAAGCTCTGTGTGGACTCTAGGGCAGAGGGGAATTTTATGTCCTCCTCCTTTGCCTCTCGCCATTCTATACCTTTGTTGACGCTCGCAGAGCCAGTGTCAGTGCGAGTCTTGAATAGAGCAATCCTGTCCTCACAGGTCACCCACCAGACTGTCCCTCTTCCCCTGTCTATGTCCCCTTCTCATCAGGAGAATATATCCCTTTTTGTCCTTTCTGAGGGGAATAGATGAGGTTTTGCCACCATTCTCCCCATATTGAGTGGTCCTCTGGGAGAATACTAGGTTGGGGTGATTGCTGTAGAGGCAGATGTCTCCACCACAGAGATACCGATAGACTTTGCCTCTCTCCCCAAGGTTTATTGGTCATATGCGGACGTATTCTCCAAAAAGGCAGCAGAGGCTCTTCCGCCTCATCGCCCCTATGACTGTCCTATAGACCTCTTGCCTGGCATGGAGCCCCCTCGGGGAAGGGTGTATCCTCTTTCTCTTCCTGAGATGGAGGCAATGTCACTATATATCCAGGAGAATCTGGCAAGAGGGTTTATTAGGAAGTCAGTGTCACCAGCAGGGGCAGGTTTTTTCTTCGTGCAGAAGAAGAATGGAGAATTACAACCGTGTATAGACTATTGGGGTCTTAACGCCATTACAGTTAAGAACAAATACCCATTGCCCCTAATCTCTGAGCTCTTTGATAGGGTTCGGGGAGCAAGGGTATTTACTAAGCTGGATCTATGTGGTGCCTATAACCTGATCCACATCCGTGAGGGGAACGAAAGGAAGACGGCATTCAATAGCAGAGATGGGCATTACGAATATCTGGTGATGCCCTTCGGACTCTGTAATGCTCCAGCCGTCTTCCAAGATTTTGTAAATGACATCTTCCGGGATATGCTTGCCACCTCAGTGGTAGTCTATCTGGATGACATTCTCATCTTTTCTCCAGATATGGTCTCCCACCGGAGAGATGTCTGCAAGGTCTTCGACTTCTTGCGCGCAAATTCCCTATATGCGAAGTTGGAGAAGTGAGTGTCTGAGCAGCAGTCTCTACCGTTCCTGGGCTATATCATCTCCACCCAGGGATTGGCTATGGATCCTGCCAAACTACAGACTGTAATGGATTGGCAAGAACCCCTCTCTCTTAAAGCGGTGCAGCGCTTTATGGGGTTCATTAATTACAATCGCCAATTCATTCCCCACTTCTCCACTTTGGTAGCTCCCTTGGTAGCCCTCACCAAGAAGGGAACTAATCCCAAATTGTGGTCAGAGGAGGTCTCCAAGGCCTTTACTTCAAATAAATCCCATTTTGCTAGCACTCCCATCTTACATCACCCCGAGGTTGATAAGCCTTTTATATTGGAGGTTGATGCCTCATCCGTTGGTGCTAGAGCAGTCCTTTTTCAAAAGGATGCTCAAGGTCGGAAACATTCTTATTTCTTCTTTTCCAAGACCTTTACACCAGCGGAGAGGAATTATTCCATTGGGGATAGGGAGTTGCTAGCCATGAAGTTGGCCTTTTCCGAGTGGAGACATCGCCTGGAGGGGGCTCGCTTTCCCTTTCAAGTTTTCACTGACCATAAAAATTTGGTCTATTTACAGAGCGCCCAGCGGCTAAATTCTCATCAGGCCAGATGGTCCCGGTTCTTCTCCCGGTTCCATTTCACCCTCCATTTTCTCTCCGATGAGAAGAACATTCCGGCCGATGCTCTCTCTCGCTCCGTGGTGTCCTCTGAGGAGGTGGAGGAGGAGCCTCGGCTGATTGTCCCCACAGAGAGCCTAAGAACTGTGGCCCCGGTTTTGCTTGAGTCTGTACCTCCGGGCAAGACTTTAGTGCCCACCAATTTCTGACCGGAGGTACTCTCTTGGGCACATTCGTCCAGGGTGGGTGGACATTTTGGTGCAAAAAGGACATCTGTGTTGCTGACGAGGACACACTGGTGGCCACATATGGTCCGTGACGTCAGGGAATGCATTCAGGCGTGCGTCTCCTGCGCCAAGAATAAGTCCCCTCGGCAACGGCCAGCTGGGCTACTTTTCCCTTTACCGGTGGCAGACAGGCCTTGGGAGATGGTCAGGATGGATTTTGTGGTGGGCTTACCCAAGTCTCGAGGCTGCACCATCATCTGGGTGATAACCGACCACTTCTCCAAAATGGTGCACTTACCACGGTTACCGTCTGCACGGGCCTTGGCAGCATTATTTATTAGGCATGTTTTCCGTTTACACGGAATGCAAGACAAAATCGTCAGTGAGCGAGGTCCCCAATTTGCGTCTCGGTTCTGGAGAGAGCTGTGTCGTCTACTCAGCATTGAGTTAAATCTCTCCTCGGCATATCATCCCGAGACGAATGGGTTGGTAGACAGGGTGTTAGGGTTCGAGTTCCCGCTGCTGCACAGGGGGAGTCTCGAACCAGCCCCGCTGCGGTCTCCCATTCATCTCCGGCCGCAGTGCAGCCTGCTCAGCTGAGACGTCGGTCCAAGCGTCTTGCCCACTCCACTACTGTGCAGTGACTTGCTGCTGTCTTTCCTGGATCTGCTATTATAGCCAGTGCTGGAGCAGACGTCTTTGGAACAAAGTCTTGCGTTTTCCCTTCTGAGCATGCCCAGAGTGAGATCTCTCATTGGAGATCAGGGGTCACATGCTCAGGTACTGCAGCGGCTCCTATTGGTCCGCCAGGAAGGCCCTGCGATTACTGATGTTCTGAAACAAGTTTCATTGGTCCTTGTTTCTGGCAGGTCCTGTAGCTGTTGCTATAAAAGGGTAGCATGGCTGGGCCGCCATGCGCTAATATCAACCATTGTATGCTATGCGCCAGTGTGATCATGCGTGTGTGTGGTTAGGGACCCGGCTGAAATAAGCCACTAGAATACCGACTTAATCGGTGAGGAGTTTGGTATGGTAGCTGGTCAGGGTCGGTGTCCTAGATGCCCTAGATTACCGGCATAACCGGTGAGGAGTTTTGATTGCCGTATTCAGGGTCTGGCGTTCAGACGCCATAGATTGCGGGTGACTCCCGCGAGCACATTAGCACATGATCACGCTGTTTGTACGCTTAGCACTTAACTGTGTACCTGAGAGCCTGACAGGACACAGTGCTTTTTCTCAGCGGCCCTGTGACGTAACAGGGTTCGCTTTCTACGCTAGACAGCGCCCTAGCGTGTTTTCTTTGCGACTCAGTTGTGTCTAGTGAGTGCGCACACATCGCCATATAGCGCTGCGGCTCTCTTTCTTGCAGCTCTGTGGATTAACAGAGTTCGCACTTATTGCCACAGCGCATTACGGCGTTTATGTTAGCGACTCTGCGGGATAACAGAGTTTGCTTCTCGCGCCATTTTTACTAGCAGCAGGCTCCGCTTGCACGGTGGACCCCGGCTGCGAACGCACCTCTCTCCATCATATATTTGGTGCGTTCCGCAGACCCTTAACATAATATTAGTGCCAGGGTCTGGCTAGTAAAATGGCGGATGACCAGCGTCTAAGGCAGTACATCCAGCAGCTGGAGGTTAGGTTGGCGGCTCTTGAGCGCACAACCTCAGCTGTGGATGTTACCGCAGTCGCTGTTTAGGCTGCTAGCGTGGCTGCAGCCAGTTTGTCCTCTGCCACCTCTGCCCCTACGTTATCCCACCTCCCGCTTCCTGACAAGTTTGCCGGTGACAGCAAGCAATGTCGGGGATTCGTGAGTCAGTGCTCAATACAGCTCGAGCTTATGGCTGCACGTTTCCCCACGTATCGGGCACAAGTGGGTTTTGTATTATCTCTACTCTCGGGCAGAGCATTGTAATGGGCAACGCCGCTGTGAGAGCGAGACGATCGTGTGGTGTGCTTCTCGGTTTTTAGAGGCTCTGAAAAAGGTCTTTTTAGGACTTCAGGTCACGCACGATACTGCGCTCCAACTGCTGGCAATGTCACAGGGCTTGTCCATGGTCAGCCAGTTCTCAGTCCAATTTCAGACTTTGGCCTCTGAATTAGAGTGGCCAGATAAAGTTCTTATTCCAGTGTTCTGGAGAGGACTGGCAGATCATGTAAAGGAAGCTTTGGCTACCAGGGAGATTCCTGCCACACTGGAGAAACTCATTTCTATATCTACCCGCATCGACCTCCGTTTTCACGAGCGGAGGTTAGAGCGGACCCAGTGTAGGCAGAGGTTTCGGCTGGCACCCACCTTTGCCAAACCTCTTGAATTTCCTGTTCGGGCGTCCGACTCCCCAGAAACCATGGAGACTTCTCGAGTGGAATCTAAGTCTCGGACCACTCGAGTATCCGTGGTCTGTAGAGTATGCCAGCAGCCAGGACATTATGCCAATAGATGTCCCCAGCGATCACGTACACGTTCACGTCTAGTGACCATGGGAGGAGGTTCACTAGAGTCAACAGCATTCGCCTCCAAGCTGTCCTTTAAAGGGACAATCTCTTTTGGTCAATCCACTCTAACAGTTGAGCTTTGTGTGGATTCTGGAGCAGAGGGGAACTTTATGTCCTCTGCTTTTGCTCTCTGTCACACAATACCTCAGGTGATGCTCACCAAACCGGTGACTGTTCGAGTGGTGAATGGCTCCATACTGCCCTCACAGATCACACATCAGACAATCCCTCTCACATTAGCTATGTCTCCTTCCCATCAGGAGATTATTTCTTTCCTTGTCCTTCTTGAGGGTATAGATGAGGTCTGCTGGGAGTACCCTGGCTTCGTCTTCACTCCCCACATATTGAGTGGTCCTCTGGGAAGATACGGGTTGGAGTGAGTCTTGTAGAGGTAAATGTGTGAGGGAGTGTGTTCAGGTTGCTACTACAGGGATACCCGCAGATCTCACTTCCCTGCCCAAGTGCTATTGGTCCTATGTAGACGTGTTCTCCAAAAAGGCTGCGGAGACTCTTCCGCCTCACCGCCCCTATGACTGTCCTATTGACCTCTTGCCTGGAGCAGAACCTCCCCGGGGAAGGGTCTATCCTCTCTCTCTCCCGGAGACGGAGGCTATGTCCCAATACATTCAGGAAAATCTGGCAAGAGGGTTCATCCGGAAGTCAGTGTCACCTGCTGGGGCAGGGTTCTTCTTTGTGCAAAAGAAGAACGGAGAATTACGTCCCTGCATAGATTACAGGGTCTTAACGCCATTACCGTTAAGAATTAATACCCGCTGCCTTTAATTTCTGAGCTCTTTGATAGGCTTCGGGGAGCAAGGGTATTTACCAAATTAGACCTGCGGGTTGCTTACAACCTGATTCGTATCCGCGAGGGGGACAAGTGGAAGACGGCTTTTAATACCAGGGATGGGCACTATGAGTATCTGGTGATGCCCTTTGGGCTCTGTAATGCCCCAGCCGTTTTCCAAGACTTTGTTAATGACATCTTCCGGGATATGCTTTCCACCTCGGTCGTGGTCTATCTGGATGATATTCTCATCTTCTCTCCAGATATTGACTCCCACCGGAAAGATGTCTGCAGGGTCTTCGACCTCTTGCGGGCAAATTCCCTTTATGCAAAATTGGAGAAATGCATGTTTGAGCAGGAGTCTTTACCATTCTTGGGCTATATCATCTCCGCCCAGGGATTGGCTATGGATCCTGCCAAATTACAAACTGTAATGGACTGGCAAGAACCTCATTCCCTTAAAGCGGTGCAGCGCTTTATGGGTTCATTAATTATTATCGCCAGTTCATTCCCCATTTCTCAACTTTGGTAGTTCCCTGGTTGCCCTCACCAAAAAGGGAGCTAATCCCAAATTGTGGTCTGAAGAGGTCTCCAAGGCCTTCACTTCTATTAAGTCCCATTTTGCTAGCTCTCCCATTCTACATCGCCCCGATGTTGATAAGCCATTTATATTGGAGGTGGATGCCTCGTCCGTTGGTGCTGGAGCAGTCCTCTTCCAAAATGATGCTCAAGGTCGGAAGCATCCATGCTTCTTTTTCTCCAAGACCTTCACACCAGCGGAGAGGAATTATTCCATCGGGGACAGGGAGTTGCTAGCAATGAAGTTGGCCTTCTCGGAGTGGAGACATCTGTTGGAGGGAGCTCGCTTTCCCTTCCAAGTCTTCACGGATCACAAAAATTTGGTATATCTTCAGACAGCCCAGCGGCTTAATTCTCGCCAGGCCAGATGGTCCTTGTTCTTCTCCCGGTTTCATTTCACTCTGCATTTCATCTCGGGAGAGAAGAACATTCGTGCCGACGCTCTCTCTCGCTCTGTAGTGTCCTCTGAGGAGGAGGGAAGAGCCTCGGCTTATCGTCCCCACAGAGAGTCTGAGAACAGTGGCCCCGGTTTCGCTAGAGTCTGTGCCCCCGGGCAAGACTTTTGTGCCTACCAATTTGCGACCGGAGGTACTCTCTTGGGCACATTCGTCCAGGATGGGTGGACACTTTGGGGCAAAGAGGACATCTGAATTGCTGGCGAGGACATATTGGTGGCCGCATATGGTCCGTGACGTTGGGGACTATGTTCGGGCGTGTGTCTCCTGCGCCAAGAATAAGTCTCCACGACAATGGCCAGCCGGGTTACTTTACCCTTTGCCGGTGGAAGACAGGCCCTGGGAGATGGTTGGGATGGACTTTGTGGTGGGCTTGCCCAAGTCTCGGGGTTGCACCATCATTTGGGTAATCACCGACCATTTTTCCAAAATGGTACATTTGGTGCCGCTTCCACGGTTACCTTCTGCACGGGCTCTGGCAGCGTTGTTCGTTAGGCACATCTTCCGTCTACACGGCATGCCGGACAAAATTGTCAGTGACTGAGGTCCCCAGTTTGCGTCTCGGTTCTGGAGAGAGCTTTGTCGTCTACTCAGTATTGAGTTAAATCTCTCTTCAGCATACCATCCTGAGACGAATGGGTTGGTAGAGAGGGCCAAACAGACCTTGGTCACCTATCTAAGACATTTTGTCTCGGCCAGCAAGGATGACTGGGCATCCTTGCTACCATGGGCTAAGTTTGCACTAAACAATGCTGTAGCTGATTCCACCGGACAGACTCCATTCCTCCTAAACTACGGTCAGCATCCGCGGGTTCCGGTGCCCATGCCTGTGTCTTCCGCCGACTCCAGGGTGGCAGACTGGGCTGTGGAGGCACGGGACATTTGGGACCGTACCCAGGATGCTATTCAGGCATCCAAGGAGAGGATGAGGTCCTCCGCCGACGCACATCGGCGCCCCGCTCCAACATTTGCTCCTGGGGACATGGTGTGGCTCTCCGCCCGTAACATCAGGCTGCGAGTTGAGTCCACTAAGTTGGCACCCCGCTACCTGGGTCCTTTCAAGGTCCTCGAGCAGGTTAACCCTGTGATATACCGTTTGGCTCTTCCACCACGTCTGGGTATCTCCGACACCTTTCACGTATCCCTCCTGAAACCCGTGCTCATGTCCCCGTTTTCTGAGTCATCTTCCGGGACATCGGGTTCATCTACGGATGACCATGAGGTGAACGCCATCGTAGGGTGTAAGGTGGTACCGGGCAAAAAGTTTTATTTGGTGGACTGGAGGGGCTATGGGCCTGAGGATAGGTCTTGGGAGCCTGCCGAGCATGTTCATGCTCCGCAGCTCATCGCTGCCTTTGAACGCAGCGAGGCCCAGAGAAGGGGGGGTAATGTTAGGGTTCAATTTCCCGCTGCTGCACAGGGGGAGTCTCCAACCGGCCCCGCTGTGGTCTCCCATTCATCTCCGGCCGCAGTGCAGCCTACTCAGCAGAGACGTCGGTCCAAGCGTCTTGCCCACTCCACTACTGTGCAGTGACTTGCTGCTGTCTTTCCTGGATCTGCTATTATAGCCAGTGCTGGAGCAGACGTCTTTGGAACAAAGTCCTGCGTTTTCCCTTCTGAGCATGCCCAGAGTGAGATCTCTCATTGGATATCAGGGGTCACATGCTCAGGTACTGCAACGGCTCCTATTGGTCTGCCAGGAAGGCCCTGCGATTACTGATGTTCTGAAACAAGTTTCATTGGTCCTTGTTTTTGGCAGGTCCTGTAGCTGTTGCTATAAAAGGGTAGCATGGCTGGGCCGCCATGCGCTAATATCAACCATTGTATGCTATGCGCCAGTGTGATCATGCGTGTGTGTGGTTAGGGACCCGGCTGAAATAAGCCACTAGAATACCGACTTAATCGGTGAGGAGTTTGGTATGGTAGCTGGTCAGGGTCGGTGTCCTAGATGCCCTAGATTACCGGCATAACCGGTGAGGAGTTTTGATTGCCGTATTCAGGGTCTGGCGTTCAGACGCCATAGATTGCGGGTGACTCCCGCGAGCACATTAGCACATGATCACGCTGTTTGTACGCTTAGCACTTAACTGTGTACCTGAGAGCCTGACAGGACACAGTGCTTTTTCTCAGCGGCCCTGTGACGTAACAGGGTTCGCTTTCTACGCTAGACAGCGCCCTAGCGTGTTTTCTTTGCGACTCAGTTGTGTCTAGTGAGTGCGCACACATCGCCATATAGCGCTGCGGCTCTCTTTCTTGCAGCTCTGTGGATTAACAGAGTTCGCACTTATTGCCACAGCGCATTACGGCGTTTTGTTAGCGACTCTGCGGGATAACAGAGTTTGCTTCTCGCGCCATTTTTACTAGCAGCAGGCTCCGCTTGCACGGTGGACCCCGGGCTGCGAACGCACCTCTCTCCATCATATATTTGGTGCGTTCCGCAGACCCTTAACATAATATTAGTGCCAGGGTCTGGCTAGTAAAATGGCGGATGACCAGCGTCTAAGGCAGTACATCCAGCAGCTGGAGGTTAGGTTGGCGGCTCTTGAGCGCACAACCTCAGCTGTGGATGTTACCGCAGTCGCTGTTTAGGCTGCTAGCGTGGCTGCAGCCAGTTTGTCCTCTGCCACCTCTGCCCCTACGTTATCCCACCTCCCGCTTCCTGACAAGTTTGCCGGTGACAGCAAGCAATGTCGGGGATTCGTGAGTCAGTGCTCAATACAGCTCGAGCTTATGGCTGCACGTTTCCCCACGTATCGGGCACAAGTGGGTTTTGTATTATCTCTACTCTCGGGCAGAGCATTGTAATGGGCAACGCCGCTGTGAGAGCGAGACGATCGTGTGGTGTGCTTCTCGGTTTTTAGAGGCTCTGAAAAAGGTCTTTTTAGGACTTCAGGTCACGCACGATACTGCGCTCCAACTGCTGGCAATGTCACAGGGCTTGTCCATGGTCAGCCAGTTCTCAGTCCAATTTCAGACTTTGGCCTCTGAATTAGAGTGGCCAGATAAAGTTCTTATTCCAGTGTTCTGGAGAGGACTGGCAGATCATGTAAAGGAAGCTTTGGCTACCAGGGAGATTCCTGCCACACTGGAGAAACTCATTTCTATATCTACCCGCATCGACCTCCGTTTTCACGAGCGGAGGTTAGAGCGGACCCAGTGTAGGCAGAGGTTTCGGCTGGCACCCACCTTTGCCAAACCTCTTGAATTTCCTGTTCGGGCGTCCGACTCCCCAGAAACCATGGAGACTTCTCGAGTGGAATCTAAGTCTCGGACCACTCGAGTATCCGTGGTCTGTAGAGTATGCCAGCAGCCAGGACATTATGCCAATAGATGTCCCCAGCGATCACGTACACGTTCACGTCTAGTGACCATGGGAGGAGGTTCACTAGAGTCAACAGCATTCGCCTCCAAGCTGTCCTTTAAAGGGACAATCTCTTTTGGTCAATCCACTCTAACATTGAGCTTTGTGTGGATTCTGGAGCAGAGGGGAACTTTATGTCCTCTGCTTTTGCTCTCTGTCACACAATACCTCAGGTGATGCTCACCAAACCGGTGACTGTTCGAGTGGTGAATGGCTCCATACTGCCCTCACAGATCACACATCAGACAATCCCTCTCACATTAGCTATGTCTCCTTCCCATCAGGAGATTATTTCTTTCCTTGTCCTTCTTGAGGGTATAGATGAGGTCTGCTGGGAGTACCCTGGCTTCGTCTTCACTCCCCACATATTGAGTGGTCCTCTGGGAAGATACGGGGTTGGAGTGAGTCTTGTAGAGGTAAATGTGTGAGGGAGTGTGTTCAGGTTGCTACTACAGGGATACCCGCAGATCTCACTTCCCTGCCCAAGTGCTATTGGTCCTATGTAGACGTGTTCTCCAAAAAGGCTGCGGAGACTCTTCCGCCTCACCGCCCCTATGACTGTCCTATTGACCTCTTGCCTGGAGCAGAACCTCCCCGGGGAAGGGTCTATCCTCTCTCTCTCCCGGAGACGGAGGCTATGTCCCAATACATTCAGGAAAATCTGGCAAGAGGGTTCATCCGGAAGTCAGTGTCACCTGCTGGGGCAGGGTTCTTCTTTGTGCAAAAGAAGAACGGAGAATTACGTCCCTGCATAGATTACAGGGGTCTTAACGCCATTACCGTTAAGAATTAATACCCGCTGCCTTTAATTTCTGAGCTCTTTGATAGGCTTCGGGAGCAAGGGTATTTACCAAATTAGACCTGCGGGTTGCTTACAACCTGATTCGTATCCGCGAGGGGGACAAGTGGAAGACGGCTTTTAATACCAGGGATGGGCACTATGAGTATCTGGTGATGCCCTTTGGGCTCTGTAATGCCCCAGCCGTTTTCCAAGACTTTGTTAATGACATCTTCCGGGATATGCTTTCCACCTCGGTCGTGGTCTATCTGGATGATATTCTCATCTTCTCTCCAGATATTGACTCCCACCGGAAAGATGTCTGCAGGGTCTTCGACCTCTTGCGGGCAAATTCCCTTTATGCAAAATTGGAGAAATGCGTGTTTGAGCAGGAGTCTTTACCATTCTTGGGCTATATCATCTCCGCCCAGGGATTGGCTATGGATCCTGCCAAATTACAAACTGTAATGGACTGGCAAGAACCTCATTCCCTTAAAGCGGTGCAGCGCTTTATGGGGTTCATTAATTATTATCGCCAGTTCATTCCCCATTTCTCAACTTTGGTAGTTCCCGTGGTTGCCCTCACCAAAAAGGGAGCTAATCCCAAATTGTGGTCTGAAGAGGTCTCCAAGGCCTTCACTTCTATTAAGTCCCATTTTGCTAGCTCTCCCATTCTACATCGCCCCGATGTTGATAAGCCATTTATATTGGAGGTGGATGCCTCGTCCGTTGGTGCTGGAGCAGTCCTCTTCCAAAATGATGCTCAAGGTCGGAAGCATCCATGCTTCTTTTTCTCCAAGACCTTCACACCAGCGGAGAGGAATTATTCCATCGGGGACAGGGAGTTGCTAGCAATGAAGTTGGCCTTCTCGGAGTGGAGACATCTGTTGGAGGGAGCTCGCTTTCCCTTCCAAGTCTTCACGGATCACAAAAATTTGGTATATCTTCAGACAGCCCAGCGGCTTAATTCTCGCCAGGCCAGATGGTCCTTGTTCTTCTCCCGGTTTCATTTCACTCTGCATTTCATCTCGGGAGAGAAGAACATTCGTGCCGACGCTCTCTCTCGCTCTGTAGTGTCCTCTGAGGAGGAGGTGGAAGAGCCTCGGCTTATCGTCCCCACAGAGAGTCTGAGAACAGTGGCCCCGGTTTCGCTAGAGTCTGTGCCCCCGGGCAAGACTTTTGTGCCTACCAATTTGCGACCGGAGGTACTCTCTTGGGCACATTCGTCCAGGATGGGTGGACACTTTGGGGCAAAGAGGACATCTGAATTGCTGGCGAGGACATATTGGTGGCCGCATATGGTCCGTGACGTTGGGACTATGTTCGGGCGTGTGTCTCCTGCGCCAAGAATAAGTCTCCACGACAATGGCCAGCCGGGTTACTTTACCCTTTGCCGGTGGAAGACAGGCCCTGGGAGATGGTTGGGATGGACTTTGTGGTGGGCTTGCCCAAGTCTCGGGGTTGCACCATCATTTGGGTAATCACCGACCATTTTTCCAAAATGGTACATTTGGTGCCGCTTCCACGGTTACCTTCTGCACGGGCTCTGGCAGCGTTGTTCGTTAGGCACATCTTCCGTCTACACGGCATGCCGGACAAAATTGTCAGTGACTGAGGTCCCCAGTTTGCGTCTCGGTTCTGGAGAGAGCTTTGTCGTCTACTCAGTATTGAGTTAAATCTCTCTTCAGCATACCATCCTGAGACGAATGGGTTGGTAGAGAGGGCCAAACAGACCTTGGTCACCTATCTAAGACATTTTGTCTCGGCCAGCAAGGATGACTGGGCATCCTTGCTACCATGGGCTAAGTTTGCACTAAACAATGCTGTAGCTGATTCCACCGGACAGACTCCATTCCTCCTAAACTACGGTCAGCATCCGCGGGTTCCGGTGCCCATGCCTGTGTCTTCCGCCGACTCCAGGGTGGCAGACTGGGCTGTGGAGGCACGGGACATTTGGGACCGTACCCAGGATGCTATTCAGGCATCCAAGGAGAGGATGAGGTCCTCCGCCGACGCACATCGGCGCCCCGCTCCAACATTTGCTCCTGGGGACATGGTGTGCTCTCCGCCCGTAACATCAGGCTGCGAGTTGAGTCCACTAAGTTGGCACCCCGCTACCTGGGTCCTTTCAAGGTCCTCGAGCAGGTTAACCCTGTGGTATACCGTTTGGCTCTTCCACCACGTCTGGGTATCTCCGACACCTTTCACGTATCCCTCCTGAAACCCGTGCTCATGTCCCCGTTTTCTGAGTCATCTTCCGGGACATCGGGTTCATCTACGGATGACCATGAGGTGAACGCCATCGTAGGGTGTAAGGTGGTACCGGGCAAAAAGTTTTATTTGGTGGACTGGAGGGGCTATGGGCCTGAGGATAGGTCTTGGGAGCCTGCCGAGCATGTTCATGCTCCGCAGCTCATCGCTGCCTTTGAACGCAGCGAGGCCCAGAGAAGGGGGGGTAATGTTAGGGTTCAATTTCCCGCTGCTGCACAGGGGGAGTCTCCAACCGGCCCCGCTGTGGTCTCCCATTCATCTCCGGCCGCAGTGCAGCCTACTCAGCAGAGACGTCGGTCCAAGCGTCTTGCCCACTCCACTACTGTGCAGTGACTTGCTGCTGTCTTTCCTGGATCTGCTATTATAGCCAGTGCTGGAGCAGACGTCTTTGGAACAAAGTCCTGCGTTTTCCCTTCTGAGCATGCCCAGAGTGAGATCTCTCATTGGATATCAGGGGTCACATGCTCAGGTACTGCAACGGCTCCTATTGGTCTGCCAGGAAGGCCCTGCGATTACTGATGTTCTGAAACAAGTTTCATTGGTCCTTGTTTTTGGCAGGTCCTGTAGCTGTTGCTATAAAAGGGTAGCATGGCTGGGCCGCCATGCGCTAATATCAACCATTGTATGCTATGCGCCAGTGTGATCATGCGTGTGTGTGGTTAGGGACCCGGCTGAAATAAGCCACTAGAATACCGACTTAATCGGTGAGGAGTTTGGTATGGTAGCTGGTCAGGGTCGGTGTCCTAGATGCCCTAGATTACCGGCATAACCGGTGAGGAGTTTTGATTGCCGTATTCAGGTCTGGCGTTCAGACGCCATAGATTGCGGGTGACTCCCGCGAGGACATTAGCACATGATCACGCTTTATGTACGCTTAGCACTTAACTGTGTACCTGAGAGCCTGACAGGACACAGTGCTTTTTCTCAGCAGCCCTGTGACGTAACAGGGTTCGCTTTCTACGCTAGACAGCGCCCTAGCGTGTTTTCTTTGGGACTCAGTTGTGTCTAGTGAGTGCGCACACATCGCCATATAGCGCTGCGGCTCTCTTTCTTGCGGCTCTGTGGATTAACAGAGTTCGCACTTATTGCCACAGCGCATTACGGCGTTTATGTTAGCGACTCTGCGGGATAACAGAGTTTGCTTCTCGCGCCATTTTTACTAGCAGCAGGCTCCGCTTGCACGGTGGACCCCGGGCTGCGAACGCACCTCTCTCCATCATATATTTGGTGCGTTCCGCAGACCCTTAACACGGGGCCAACCAGACCTTGGTCACATACTTGCGACATTTTGTCTCAGCCAGGCAGTATGACTGGGCATCCTTGCTACTATGGGCTGAGTTCGCTCTAAATAATGCTGTGGCTGACTCCACCGGACAGACCCCATTCCTCTTAAACTACAGTCAGCATCCGCGGGTACCGGTGCACATGCCCGTGTCTTCCGCCGACTCCAGGGTGGCAGACTGGGCCGTGGAGGCACGGGACAAATGAGACCGCACTCAGGATGCCATTCCGGCCTCCAAGGAGAGGATGAGGTCTTCTGCCGACGCATATCGGCGCCCCGCTCCGACATTTGCTCCTGGCGACCTAGTGTGGCTCTCCGCCCAAAATATCAGGCTGCGAGTGGAGTCCACTAAGTTGGCACCCCACTTTTTGGGTCCATTCAAGGTCCTCGAGCAGGTCAACCCTGTGGTTTATCGCTTAGCCCTTCCGCCTCGCTTAGGTATCTCCGACACCTTTCATGTGTACCTCCTGAAACCCGTGGTCATGTCCCAGTTTTCCGAGTCATCTGCTGGGACATTGGGTTAGTCTTCGGACAACCATGAGGTGAACGCCATTGTAGGGTGCAAGGTGGTACGGGGCAAAAAATTTTAGAGGAGGGGTTATGGGCCTGAGGAGCCTGCCGAGCATATTCATGCTCCGCAGCTCATCGCTGCCTTTGAACGTAGCAAGGCCCAAAGAAGTGGGGCCCTAGAGGGGGCGTAATGTTAGGGATTGAGTTCCCACTGCTGCACAAGGAGAATCTTGAGCCATCCCTGCTGCGGTCCTCCATCCGTCTCCTGCTGCAGTGGAGTCTGCTCAGCAGAGACGTCGGTCCCAGCGTCTCGCCCAGTCTAATACTGTGCAGAGGATGACTGCTGCCTCCCCAGGTCCTGCCATTGTAACCAGTGCAGGTCAGCGGCAAGCAGACGTAGTTGGGACTAAGTCCTGTGTGTTCCCTTCTGAGCATGCTCAGGGTAATATCTCTCATAGGAGATCGGGGGTTTAATGGTCGGGTACTGCAGCGACTCCCATTGGTCCTCCTGGAAGGTCCTGAGGCTGCTTTAGTTCTGGAGCAGCTTTCCCATTGGTCCTTTTCTGGAAGGTCCTGTAGCTGCTATTATAAAAGGTGTGCATGACCGCACGGCGGCACGCTAGTATCAAATCTGTTACGTGCTTGCGCCAGTGTGGTCATGTATGCATGTGGTTAGGTCTGGCTGAAATAAGCCCCTAGAATACCGGCACCTCCGGTGAGGAGATTGTATGCACGTGTTCAGGGCTCAGCTGAAAACGCCATTAGAATACCGGCTACTCCGGTCAGGAGATTATTGCTTGTGTTCTGATTGCATGACCACAGACTGCAATCCGCTTAGCAGTCATTTGTGTCCCCTGTGAGTCTAACAGGACACAGTCTTTGTCACAGCGGCTCTGTGAATTAACAGAGACCGCTTATATCGCCATATTGCTCTACAGCATTTTAGTTGGCGACTCTGTGGATTAACAGAGTTCACCCATACAGCCATATAGTGCTACGGCGTTTACATCTGGGCTCTGCGGGATAACAGAGTTCACTCATACTGCCTATTTGCACCATCTTACTAGCAGCAGGTTCTGCCTGCACGGTTTACCCCGGGCTGCGAACGCACACCTAAATATCTATTAGTTCCGTTCCGCAGGCCCCTAACAGTGTGTCTAGGTGACAGGAGCTGCGGAATTTCATTTTTTTCATTTTTTTTCTTTAATAACTTAATGTGTGTACATTCCAGCAGCCAACCAGGGTGTAGAAACCATTCACAACGTCATTACACAAGGTCTTCTGTGATTGGCTACTGAATCACATGTCCCTGTCCATATAAAAAATGGTCATCTTGTTTTGCTGCCGCCATTTTCTCAGTGTCACAGTGCAGCTAAGCCGCTCCTGCTGCTGCTGAAAGTGAACTTGTCAGTGAGATAGATAGGATCCTGTCCTGTGTCAAATTGATCATCCACCATCTAACTAAATTGTGCTAAAACTTGTTGCAGTCTCAGGAGGCCCCATTTGCTAATCAAAATCGTTTCAGCAAAAACTGATTGCAGAGAGGAATCGGAAGGCACATTTCCCCTTCAAAATCATTAGGCCTAATATAGGGGTTCAGCCATGAGTACCTATTTGCTAATCCAAATAGTTTGTGATAAAACTGTGTTGCAGTGAGTAACCAGAAGGACACATTTCCTCTTAAAAATCGTTTGGGCTAATACTCTGGTGCAGGCACCAGGCCTCATTTCATAATATAAATCCTTTGTGCTAGTAATGTGTTGCAGGCACCAGACCTCATTTCAATATCCAAATAGTTGGGCCTAATACTCTGGTGCAGGCACCAGACGTCATTTCATAATTGAAATTGTTTGAGACAATACTGTGGTGCAGGCATCAGACCACATTTCATAATATAAATCCTTTGTACTAATAATGTGTTGCAGGCACCATACCTTATTTCATAATCAAAATCTTTAGTGCTATTTGTGTGGTCCAGTCATCAGTCCACATTTTAGCATATTAATCTTTTGTGCTAATTCTGTGGTCTAGCCACACTATATCAGCCAATTAATACTGATTATTAATTTAGTGACAGGTGACTGACAGGTCTGGGCCTAGGGTTGTGAAACAGCTGGTTAAAAGAAGGGAAGGGTACATAAAACATAAGTGGGATAAACAAGATTGTGGTGAAATGGTTAATAGGGTTGGTGTTGGTGATGGTACATGGGTTAAGTGTTAATGTTAATGAAAGCTTAATTGAACAAATAAAGTCTTATCCTATTCAAAGACTACTAACAACATGTTACTGGATGGGCTACTCGACTCCCTTTCTTTGGCAGCCGCACAGCGGTTCACCTTGTAGATGAGGCTCAGAAAGGGCATGTGCTCCAGTGGATGACAAGCGCTGCATCAAGTGGCCTCTCATTCTCTTCATACACCTTAACATCACAGACAGCATAATCCTCAGAGGTGGCACCCCAATCACCCTTCTTTCCCCCTATGTCACAAATTGCCAAATGCCCAACTGATTGTGGGGAAGCAAAGATGGGCCATTCTGCAGAACAGTTCACACATTCTATTCCATGGGCATCAGAGGTCTGCTTCAAAAATTCACAGAATCCAGAGGAGGAAAGCATGTGCACCGATGCCCAAAAAATTTTCATGTTGGATCAGGGTCCTGACGAAGTAGGGTCAGAGCAGAATCCAGACTCTCGTCATCAGACTTTAATCCCTGGGGGTGGAGGTGATCCTGATGAGACTCAGATACCAGAGTCACATGTGGACTATACTGTGGTGTCAGGGCAGAAAGAGGAGGAGGGTTACTTTGAGGGTGAGGATTGGGAGAACAGAGAGGATGACAATGAAGTTGTAGATCCTACTTGGTGTGAACCCAGAGGCATGCAGCTGAGTAACTCAGCAGAGGAAGTAGTGGAGGAGGAAGACAAGGAGGTTACATTGGGAATTGCTCTTCAAACATGGAGTGATGCAACTACGACAAGCACTACATCCTCAATCACAACTGTGGCTTTGGCCAGTAACGGTCGAAAGTCTGCAGTTTGTGGTGCAAATCACACTTGCACAGTGGCACGGATGAAGGACCTCTGCACCTTCTGCACAGTTTTGAAATGGCTACTAAGATGGTTAGCGCTGAAGATGTCATTATCAGCATCACTAGTCCATTTATCTAAATGCTGTAACACATTTTGAATAGTCAAGCGTGACGAGGTGTGGTCCCAGAGAAAGAGGTGGAAGCAGAGGAGGATGCAGAAGGCATAACAATATCTGTAAGTTCCTGACTGTCATCACACAGGCGGGTGCCATGGGAGGGGGTATTACAGTGATTGAGGGGGGCTCATGGTACCAAACAGTTAGTGAAATTGAAGGAGCCGAGGAACAAATTGAGGAGGACGTGAATGATGTTGTGGTGGACAAACAACCATCAGTAGATGAAGAGGAAAATATTCCCCTTTCTCTTGTACATGGTTGGTGGGAGGGAATGGAGAAAGCAACCTTGAGTGTTACCCCGTCACCAACACACCATGGACTTAGACCTCATGGAAGTGACACTGCTGAGGTGTGATAGAGCCTAATATCATGGCTCAACATCTCAGGCAGACTGTGAACAAACTAATCCAATTATAAGTATAGGGATGAGGCAAAATCGCTTAAAGGGATGTTAGAGCCTTAGGCGCATGACTCAGCATCTCTGGAAGATTATATATGTTATTCCCATGCAAATAAGGGATAGCATGTGCCTATGATGGGTGGCATTTGGCGACTGAGTGAATGATTGTATCCATTCACTCACCAGATGACACTCTTGTTTCAATTGAGCAAAAGATCCTTTGTGTAGTCACAGATTGACACTGTATTAGGGACATTTGTTACTCCATTGGGGACAATGTGCAATAGCATTAGTACTTAAGTCTACTGATAATCTACCTGTAAATTGGCTGTCAGTGATTGAATAATGCAGTGGTATATCCTCAGGATAGGGGTATAGTACAATAATTATTAAACACTTTCCTTAGAAAAAGGATACCTAGTGATATTCTCCCATATCATTAAAATGTGATTTTGAGTCTATGAATGCAGTGTCATACATATATATTTTAATAATTATATTAGTGTCCTCTTGGAGCCCTTTTTTGGTAGGGTGTTATGTTTCGGTAGCTGAGGAGAAATAGCAAAAATAGCCAAAGTAGCAATACACCAGAGAGGCTGGAAACTATTGGGTTGCAGGACCCTAAACTAACCGCAACACTAGAAGTAGCCGTGGAGCGTACCTTCGGTGATCCAAGACGCCTTGTCACAGCCGGAGAGATAGCTACACCTAAAGGCAGAAAGATGAAAGCTAACTGCCCTGGAGCAGGACCCCCAAAGAAATAGGAAGCCCCCCAACATGTAATGGCGGTTAGACAAGAAGAAAATACGAACATAGACAGAAAATAGAAAGAGCAAACGCTGGGGCCCAATCTGTCTTGATAGAAAAGTATAGGAAAGAATTCTGACTGCAACCCAAAAACCCTGACAAAAATACCAACGCTTCTGATTACAAAATACTTGAGATCACACTATCTCTACCACCTAAATCAGATCTCTGGTGTAACACACAGCAATTCAGCAAATAAAAAGTGACACAGGAACAGAGCAAAAGTGCAAACACAAACTGAGCACAATTGCAGTGCCATGCCCCAAAAGGGGACCAGGCTGAAGTCCACTGCTAGGCAGCAAACCAGCCAGGAAAATCCAACCAGAGGAAAAAAAAACAAAGCAAGTCACTTATCTGAATGGAAGCAGGAATGCAAGCTGAGCTCCAAGCAAGACCTGGAAGAACAATTGATTAACGGCAAGGCTGATGTGAGTTCAGGTCACTTATATCAGACCATTCAGAACCAGCTGAAAGCCATTCAGCAATTGGCTCATTACCCTCAGCAACCACCGGAGGGAGCCCCAGCTCCGAAGTCACCTCCAGCGTGTTCACAACAGTAGGTGTTGATTGGACAGAATGCACACAAGCACGGTGGATGATTCGATTTATTATTTAGTCACAATATTATTTAAAGTTTTAATATTATTTTTCCACTACAGTCAGTGATTTTTGTATGATTTGGTGGGATATCCATCTGGCTTAAGAATGCCAATTCAGTGATACCTCATGGAAGCACCCAACACATGAACACCTTCTTGCTGCACTACATTCAACATGATGCAGTGTTGTAGGATAAGAAATAGTGCTGAATACTGGGTTGCCTGTTGTGAATGCCTTGGATCTGAATTCTGAGTCTGGGCTCCCCCTGGTGGCTGCTGATAGTAGTGAAGCTGATTTTGCTGGCAGAGGTCCACCAGCTGGGGACGATTGGCAATCAGCTAGCTCTGACTGGTGAGATATAAGGGAGTAAACTTCCCATGAACCTCGCCGGTGATTTGTTGTTCTTCCTGGTCCCATTTGGAAGTCAACTTGCTTTCTGCTGTCTCCTGCAGCTTTCAGATAAGTTGTTTTCTGCTTGTTTTTGTGGCTTTTGTTTTCCTTTTGTTTTTCTGCCCTTCTGAGTGAGGCCAGCAGGTTCCCCGTCTGGGGCCTGTGCTGGTTTCTGTTTCTCAGTTACCACTGTTTGTTTATTCAGTCCCTGTTTTCAGTATCTGCTGTTAGCTACCTGTTCACACCAGAGTTCTGATCTAGCGGGGAAGAGATCGTGTGGTCTCAGTATTTTTGGAAATCAGAAGTGTTGGAATTTTTCCTAGGGTTTTTTGTGGATTGCATACAGTTTTCTTTCCTATACTGTCCTATCTAGATAGTTTTGGAACCCAGCGTTTGCTTTCTCTATTTTCTGCCTGCATTTGTATTTCATCTTGTCTCACTGCCAATATATGTGTGGGGGCTATCTATCCCTTTGGGGCGCTACTCCGGGGCAGTTAGCTTTCCCCTTTCTATCTTAAGGATTAGTTAACTCTCCAGCTGTGTCGAGGCGTCTAGGCCATCGTAGGTACGTCCCACGGCTACTTCTAGTTGTGCGGTTAGTTTAGGGGTCTGCAATCCGCTAATTTCCAACCTCTCTGTGTGACAGGCTGCTTTGGCTAATTTGCTACTGTCCTCCTCAGCTACTGAATCATAACAGTTGCCACTCTGTTAGATCCATGGTACAAGAATAAATTAAACCAGACGCTTCCCCCTTGGAACAGGACAAGCGCATGCTGGAGTATGGAAATACGCTTGTAGACAATCTTAAGAGTGGTTTTCCCCAAGATAGCAGTGAGACACCCAGTGTACATCTCAGTTCTTGACTTCTAACCCCGGGAACGTCAAGGCATCACCGCAACAACATTAGCAGCAGTGTAAGTGGCATAAGCAATTTCTGTGATTTATTTCAAATTTTTTTAAAACCAGCCCATACACTAGCAGAACAGAGTACAAGTCTGAATGACTGGAGAGGATGATGCAGGAGTATCTGAAGCTCAATGTATATGCCATCAAGGATAATTTGGACTTATTTGCATTTTTTTCTTAAAAAATGGAAGAGTGGCCTGAGCTCGCCTGTCACACCATGGAGGTTTTTCATGCCGGGCAGCCAGCGTTATTACAGAACCTGTCTTCAGTGCTGCTGGTGGTGTCCTGATGGATAAGCGCATCCGACTGTCCACCTAAAAGTGTAGACCACCTAACTTTCGTCAAAATGAACAAGTCATAGATCTCCAATGACTCTTTCACCTGAATCACAGACTGGGCAGACTAGCTGATGGTGTCATTTTTAGTTTCATGCATTGATCTCGCATTATTGCAGTCTCTGCCACCTTTGTCGTGGCTTCTGTGCCTGCTCTGGCTACTGCTGCTGATGTTACAATACATCTTTTGAAATGTGGAGACTCCAAGTTGGGCCTCCATTTGGTGGGTTCCCTGTAGTGGAAGGTGTGTCAGAGGCCTATTATACTGTTCCTACTCTGTGGAAATTGATGCCACATTAATGGTGTGTGACAAATTTTTTTTGAAATGTGGAGAATCCTAGTTAGGTCTCTTTCATGCGTGTTGCTTGAAGAAGTAGGGCTCATATACAGGCAGGCTAGCACTTACTTTCACCCCACTACCTGTTTTTCTATCCTTACATTTTTCTACCAATAGTACTTTATTTAACTGATGTTTGTGCCATCTGATTGTGGCTGGGAAAAAAAAAATTGGAGCTGTTGCACGAGGTATCAGGACTTCCAGCAAAGAATGATCATACCGCTCCTTAACCACCATGTTTTCACTGAAACTTTAATTCAAAGCTGTAAATACTGGCCCAGACCCTGATACATCATGCATGGCCCATGGCTGACTGCTGCTGTGCCATTAGCAAATTTCTACAGTGGGTCAATTGATGCTACTTTTCATTGTGTCTGCCCTTATTTTATCTGTTTGGGAATCTTTTTGTCACCCCTTAAGGTGTTGCATATACGTTTGGTTTGGCCTCCCATTGAATCTAATGGGGCTTCGTCGAACCGTATTTTGCGTCTTATTTTGCTTTAATTATTGTATTGTTAACGTTGTTACTTATGACTTGTGTTTTGAAACTGTTAAACTGTAAAGCGCTGCGGAATATGATGGCGCTATATAAATAAAGATTATTATTATTATGTTCAATGAACATCGCGACATTCGGCAAACCAAATCAAATCTTGAAAGATTCGCTCATCTCTACTCATTAATCCCTTTATGGCCTTAAATGTATCCATACATCCAGGTATCCTGGTACTTACCGACCTTGGACATAAGAATACGTCCAGCCTCTGTGCGGGCGATTGCCACCAGGTGTCTATGGATTCTAGTAGCTGTTGCCCAGCTCTCAATGCAAGGAGCGGTGCCTGGCACTTTAACCCGCTAAATGCTGTGATCGCAGCATTTAGCAAGCAGGCAAAGGGAAGAAAGCCCCTCTGCCCTTGGATTGGAGACACCGTAACGTCATCGTGGGGTCCTGATCGTTGCCATGGTGACCCGATATTGTCATGACGACATCTGGGTCACCAGGCACTAGGAAGTAAATTAGATCATACGTAGTGCATGATCTAACTAACTTGTATCTGTAGTGCTGACAGGCTATAAAGATATAGCAATGCTCCCATAGTGGGACTAAATAAAAAATGTAAAAAAAAGTGAAAAAAGTTGCAAAAATATTTTCTCCAAAATCAAAATAAAAGAGAAATTAACAATATATTGTACCCATAAATAAATATTATTATGAAAAAAAACAATAACACAATAAAAAGTACAAATATTTAGTATCGCTGCATTTGGAACAACCCGACCTATAAAATGGTCCTACTAGTTAACCCCTTTAGTAAACACCATAAAAAAACACAAATAAAAAAGGCAAAAAACGATGCTTTATTATCTACCGCCAAACAAAAAGTGGAACAAAACGCGATCAAAAAGACAAATGTAAATAAAAATGACATCCATGAAAACATCATCTTGTTCCACAAAAAGCAAGCTGCAATACAACTACATCAGTCAAAAAAGTAAAAAAAACTCATAGTTCTCAGAATAAAGTGATGCAAAAAATAATATTTTTTCTATAAAAGTTTTTATTGTGTAAAAGTGCAAAAACAAAAAAAACTATATAATTGTAGTATCACTGTAATTGACGCGAAGAATAAAGCTGCCTTATTAATTTTACTATGCACGGAACGGCATAAAAAAATTAAAAAATCAATTCCTGAATTGTTGGTTTTGGTAATTTACCTCCCAAAAATTGGAATAGAAAGTGAGCAAAAATGTCATGAGCCCCAAAATAGAACCAATAAAAAAGTAAACTCGGCCCGCAAAAAATAAACCCTCACATGACTATGTCAGCCTGAATATGGAAAAATTATAGCTCTCAAACTATGGCGATGCAAAAATTTGTTTTAGAAAAAAAAAACAATATAAATCTGGTATCGCTGCAATCTCATCTATTCGAAGAATAAAGTCACATAATCACTAATACAGCACGAGCAACGGCATAAATAATAAATAAAACCAATTGTTCCCTACTGTTAATTTTTTCATTCTGCCTTCCAAAGATCGCAGTAAGGCTTGTTACACATTTATCCTGCGCTCTGCACTGAGTGCTTACATCGAGGTTTCCATGTAAATCTCTGAAATACGTGATTCAGACGGAACCCGAGGCAGTAGATTCTCTATAATGAGGCAAATGAAGGCACTGTGGACACTGTCTGACCTGTGGTCCAGCGGTGTCCGGCTTTAATAAATGAATATAATAAATGAGTGGTGCCACAGTTTTATTCACCTCTGAAAAAAGGCACCTCGGAACAGAGGCCAGACAGAGTCCAGACTAACTCTGCTGCCTCATTATAGTGAATGGATCCCTCAGGGGTTTCATCTATCATGTCACTCAGAGATTTACATGGAACCCTCAAAGTAAGTGCTCAGCATAGAGAGCCTGATAAATGTGATCCCAACCGTTATGAAAAATGTTCAAGCTCAAAAGAAGAACCCTCCACCTTTCCTGGACACAGAAGAAACTGTCAGTGTTCGTTCCCACGGTCAGTAAATGCTGTGGGTTGGATGCTGCGTACATCCGCAGCTTCCAACCCACAGAGTCCAGATGTTACAGCATAGTGAATGGGATTTCAAGAAATCCCATCTCCACCAGACAGCAGCATGTCAATTTATCTTGTGGAGATGCATATGCTTCCTACACTATGGACTAAGCGACTCTAAGATTAAGACCTGGGATGGGTCGAAACGTCATTTTTTAGTCGCTCTGTAATTTAGTTTATGCTGCTCGCTTGAATTTATTTTGTTTATTTTCCACAATAAATTAATACTTTTTTCGGCAAACGATAAACCAGAGTGTGTGGTGAATTTTGACTCTCCAGCAGTGCAGACACAACACAGCTCAGCATAGCAGATACCGATACTTGTGAATGGCAATTCTATGGGCCCTCTTGATTTCAATAAGGAGGATAGATATGTCTCTGTAAATTTGACTGACACAAATACAAATAAGAATCAGCATAATGCAGAATTACAGATTAAAAACACAAGTGGAAATAAACAAGCAATAGAAGGGAAAACTACATCCCAAACACCTATTATTAAAGCTTTATGTGGAGTTCCTTATGCCCAGAATTTAAGGAGAGCATTACTGAGATCATTTGACCTTTTGGAATATAATTCCTCTGAAAAGACATATTGTTGGGAAAGGGAAAAGTGGAATTCTAAATCCTCTTATGAGATAGGATTAGAGGAAAAAGAAAAGAAATGAGAAATGTTGGTTGTCCAAAGAAAGACACAGGAATTATATGCGACTGAGTCAGAAGAAGACTCAGATGACTACTCTCCTAATATAACTCAAGATAAACAACACCCTAGAATGGACTAATACCAAAGGGAAAGAATCCTCTCTAGTCTCAGTAAACCCTCCAGAATCAAATTTTACAGGAAATCTTTTGGAACAGTTTGTAGTGCTACTAAAACAAGTGGAATATAATCTGGGAATAAAATAGACTCATTGCAAAAATCTATGAGCTCTATAAAGATTAAAGTGATGGAGAACGAAAAAAGTGGAGGAAGTAGTTATTAAATAAGTCTCATTAGAAAAAGATCCCAACTCATTAAAGGAAGAAGTAAAACAATTGAAATTAAAAATTACCGACTTTGAAGATAGAAACCCTCTGAATAATATTACATTTGGGGGGTTACCAGAAAGTGTTACACCAAACAACTTGTCATCATTCATACAAGACTTAGTCCTTAAAGCTCTACAATCAACCAATGCTTTAGAATTAACATAGACAGAGTTCACAGATTGCCTAGACCGAAATTCCTTTCTAGTGAAAACCCTAGAGAGGTAATAGCAAAATTTCATTTTTAATCAAAACAAAAGAAACACTTGTGGATTACATGAGGAAAAATCCTAACCCACCTACACTATTCAAGAATATTAAAATCTTCACAGACCTCTCTAAAGACACTTGGACTGAAGAAATCTTTTGTGGAAATTACAAATATCCTGAGACAGAAATCCATCCCTTACAAATAGGGATTAGCTACCAAACTTATGATATTCTTCAAGGGGAACTCATTCCTGATCCAGAGCATAGAAGAAGGACAAAGATTTTTGCTACCTCACAATTTAAGTGATAAAGAAGAAGGAAGTAACTCCGCTATGGATCAAGAAGAAGAAAGTAACACCTAAATGCTCTTATATTGACATTTTTCTTTCTAGCTTCCTTCCTAAGGAGAAGTTTCTTATCATCCACTGGACTGGTATTCTTATCCACAATTGCAGGTCGGACTCTGCTATTGGCTGAACTTTTTTCACCCCAAAAGTAAAGATTTATCCTTTATGTGATGATACTGCAAGCTTCATTTCTTGTGCTGTTTCCAGAACTTTCCCCATAGTACTACAACCCCCACCGTTTGCAAGCACAGGGCAAAGTTACCCCTCCCTCCTTTTCTCTGCAGCTCACGCTTCCCTTCCCCTCCCAACCTGCAGTCAAGCTCAGTGTAACCTGAGCTACCAGTGCTGGAAGTTTTGCCGCTTCACCGCAGGGTCCCCATTGTCAGCAACATGTGCTGTCCCTACCATAGCGGCCATTTTGGAGACTTCATTCTGTTTTGGTTATAACACGGTGGGGATTTGCGTCAGAAACACGAAAGTTACTGTTTTGAAGCCTGTGTCAATGGGCATCGTTCCCGTGGTACTGGTGAACCCGTAACTCCAACAGAACCCGATAAATGGAATTCTCGGATTCCCCATGAACTAGCTCAGCCAAGTTTGGACTCATTTGAACTGTCATTTTAAAGTAAGATCATTGATAGGTCTGCCGTTATTCTGC
>JARQOD010008257.1:0-36217 GCA_033576555.1 Oophaga sylvatica | reverse complement strand
CGATCCCGTTAGCGATATTGTTCAGTGCGGCAGCTTCCAGCGACGAGCTTCCTGCTGTGATCTCGCTCGTCGCTGGAATCGCTCCGGACCCTATTTCATCGCTGGCGCTCCCGCTGGGTAAGTATCTTATCGCTGTGTGGCACCTTTTCTTAGCGATTTAGCGGTACTTTTGTACCGCTAAAGTCGTTAAGAAGATCGCTAACGGCGATAGCGTCGTTAACTATATCGCTAAATGTGGCCGCATTTAGCGATATAGAAACGATCCCGCTAGCGATCTCATTAGTATGCAACGCTAACGAGATCGCTAGCGGGATTGTTTAGTGTGGCAGTACCTTTACTGCCTGCCAGCTAATCTTCCTATCAGATAGCTACCTATAGCATTAAAAAAATGTTGGCTGGCACATGGACAACCTACAGTCATGGCCAAAAGTTTTGAGAATGACACAAATATTATATTTTCACATGATCTGCTGCCCTCTGGTTTTTATGTGTGTTTGACAGATGTTTTTATCAGGAACAGAAATATAATAATTGCAAACATATGAGTAACAAAAGCTTATATTGACAGTTAGAATGAGTTAATGCAGCAAGTCAATATTTGCAGTGTTGACCCTTCCTCTTCAGGACCTCTGCAATTCTCCCTGGCATGCTCTCAATCAACTTCTGGACCAAATCCTGACTGATAGCAGTCCATTCTTGCACAATCAATGCTTTCAGTTTGTCAGAATTTTTTGGTTTTTGTTTGTCCACCCGTCTCTTGATGATTGACCACAAGTTCTCAATGGGATTAAGATTTGGGGAGTTTCCAGGCCATGGACCCAAAATCTCTATGTTTTGTTCCCTGAGCCATTTAGTTATCACCTTTGCTTTATGGCAAGGTGCTCCATCATGCTGGAAAAGGCATTGCTGATCGCCAAACTGCTCTTGGAGGGTTGGGAGAAGTTGCTCTTGGAGGACATTCTGGTACCATTCTTTATTCATGGCTGTGTTTTTAGGCAAGACTGTGAGAGAGCCAATTCCCTTGGCTGAGAAGCAACCCCACACATGAATGATTTCAGGATGCTTAACAGTTGGCATGAGACAAGACTGGTGGTAGCGCTCACCTTGTCTTCTCCGAATGAGGCGTTTTCCTGATGTCCCAAACAATCGAAAAGGGGATTCATCAGAGAAAATAACTTTACCTCAGTCCTCAGCAGTCCACTGCCTGTACCGTTTGCAGAATATCAGTCTGTCCATGATGTTTTTTCTGGAGAGACGTGGCTTCTTTGCTGCCCTCCTTGAGACCAGGCCTTGCTCCAAGAGTCTCTGCCTCACAGTTCGTGCAGATGCACTCACACCTGCCTGCTGCCATTCCTGAGCAAGCTCTGCACTGCTGGTAGCCCGATCCCGCAGCTGAAACACTTTTAAGAGACGGTCCTGGCGCTTGCTGGCCTTTCTTGGGCACCCTGAAGCCTTTTTGACAACAATGGAACCTCTCTCCTTGAAGTTCTTGATGATGCGATAGATTGTTGACTGAGGTGCAATCTTTCTAGCTGCGATACTCTTCCCTGTTAGGCCATTTTTGTGCATTGCAATGATGACTGCACGTGTTTCTTTAGAGATAACCATGGTTAACAGAAGAGAAACAATGATGCCAAGCACCAGCCTCCTTTTAAAGTGTCCAGTGGTGTCATTCTTACTTAATCATGACAGATTGATCTCCAGCCATGTCCTCATCAATACCCACACCTGTGTTAATGGAGCAATCACTGAAAAGAGGTTAGCTGGTCCTTTTAAGGCAGGGCTGCAATGATGTTGAAATGTGTTTTGGGGGATAAAGTTCATTTTCTAGCCAAATATTGACTTTGCAAGTAATTGCTGTTAAGCTGATCACTCTTTATAACATTCTGGAGTATACAGTCAGGGCCAGAAATATTTGGACAGTGATACAATTTTCGTGAGTTGGGCTCTGCATGCCACCACATTGGATTTGAAATGAAACCTCTACAACAGAATTCAAGTGCAGATTGTAACGTTTAATTTGAAGGGTTGAACAAAAATATGTGTTAGAAAATGTAGGAATTGTACACATTTCTTTACAAACACTCCACATTTTAGGAGGTCAAAAGTAATTGGACAAATAAACATAACCCAAACAAAATATTTTTATTTTCAAAATTTTGTGGCAAATCCTTTGGAGGCAATCACTGCCTTAAGTCTGGAACCCATGGACATCACCAAACGCTGGGTTTCCTCCTTCTTAATGCTTTGCCAGGCCTTTACAGCCGCAGCCTTCAGGTCTTGCTTGTTTGTGGGTCTTTCCCTCTTAAGTCTGGATTTGAGCAAGTGAAATGCATGCTCAATTGGGTTAAGATCTGGTGATTGACTTGGCCATTGAAGAATGTTCCACTTTTTTGCACTCATGAACTCCTGTGTAGCTTTGGCTGTATGCTTGGGGTCATTATCCATCTGTACTATGAAGCGCCGTCCAATCAAGTTTGCAGCATTTGGCTGAATCTGGGCTGAAAGTATATCCCGGTACACTTCAGAATTCATCCGGCTACTCTTGTCTGCTGTTATGTCATCAATAAACACAAGTGACCCAGTGCCATTGAAAGCCATGCATGGCCATGCCATCACGTTGCCTCCACCATGTTTTACAGAGGATGTGGTGTGCCTTGGATCATGTGCCGTTCCCTTTCTTCTCCAAACTTTTGGCTTCCCATCATTCTGGTACAGGTTGATCTTTGTCTCATCTGTCCATAGAATACTTTTCCAGAACTGAGCTGGCTTCTGGAGGTGTTTTTCAGCAAATTTAACTCTGGCCTGTCTATTTTTGGAATTGATGAATGGTTTGCATCTAGATGTGAACCCTTTGTATTTACTTTCATGGAGTCTTCTCTTTACTGTTGACTTAGAGACAGATACACCTACTTCACTGAGAGTGTTCTGGACTTCAGTTGATGTTGTGAACGGGTTCTTCTTCACCAAAGAAAGTATGTGGCGATCATCCACCACTGTTGTCTTCCGTGGGCTCCCAGGTCTTTTTGGATTGATGAGTTCACCAGTGCTTTCTTTCTTTCTCAGGATGTACCAAATTGTAGATTTTGCCACTTCTAATGTTGTAGCAATTTCTTGGATGGGTTTTTTTCTGTTCTTGCAGCTTAAGGATGGCTTGTTTCACCTGCATGGAGAGCTCCTGTGACCACATGTTTCCTTCACAGCAAAACCTTCCAAATGCAAACACCACACCTCAAATCAACTCCGGCCCTTTCATCTGCTTAATTGAGAATGACATAACAAAGGGATTGCCCACACCTGTCCATGAAATAGCCTTGGAGTCATTTGTCCAATTACTTTTGGTCCCTTTAAAAACAGGGTGGCACATGTTAAGGAGCTGAAACTCCTAAACTCTTCATCCAATTTTAATGTGGATACCCTCAAATGAAAGCTGAAAGTCTGAACTTCAACTGCATCTGATTTGTTTTGTTTCAAATTCATTGTGGTAATGTCTAGAACCAAAATTAGATAAATGTTGTCTCTGTCCAAATATTTATGGACCTAACTGTATGCAAATTGCCACTAGAAAAAGTGAAGCAGTAGACTTTGAAAAAAATAATATTTGTGTAATTCTCAAAACTTTTGGCCATGACTGTATTAAATATCAGACTGTGTTCTTGACAACCCGCAACACATTTCCAGCACAGTTAGGTATAGTCAGACAACAGTCATGGTAATGACCACATTGACAAATATTGATTGAGAAGATCATAACTAGAGATGAGCGAATATTTCAATGTTTGGTCCGGATTACGATAGCCGAATTTGCAATATTCGCCGATTTATTCGTCAAATATTCACCGAATATAACCGCACTCCATTGAAGTCAATGGGAGGCAAAAAATAAACACATGCACAACACCTTCAAATTGGCCCCAAAGCTGCCAAAACACATCAAATGAGGGACAAACACCAGGAAAGTGGCCTCAATACACCCACAGTGCAAATTGTAGTATGGCACGGCAGAAATAAGCCATGCATGAGGTATCGGGGTGTGGGCCAGCATTTACAGCTTTCAATTGAGCGTCAAAGTAAGACGAGGTGGGTGGGGATCAGTGTAGACCTGAAGTGCTGGGAGCCCTGATACCACATGCAACAGCTCAACCCGCTTTAATGCTCAGCCACGCTCAGGTGGCACAAATATCAGTTTCATAGACTACTATTGTCAGAAAAATCTAGGAGGCCTACTGCTACAGGCAACACACATGAAGGAGACCCAAAAAGGACTCTCCACATTTCCAAAAATTATTTGCAGACACCACCAAAGTGACATCAGTTTTACAAGAGTAGAATATTTTAATAGGGATCAACATCTCTTCCACTACAGCCAACCCATCACATGGACACCCAACTAGGAGAGTTCACATTTACAAAAATTAGGGCCTGACACCACTGAAGTGGCATCAATTTCACAAGAGTAGAATTAGTATAATAGGTACTGACATGTCTTCCACTACAGCCTAACCAGCAGATGTAGACCCAATCAGGAGTCTTCAAATTTCAAAAAATGAGGGCCTGACACCACCGAAGTGGCATCAATTTCACGACAGTAGAAATAGTATAATAGGGACCGACATGTCTTCCATTACAGCCAACCCAGCAGATGGAGGGACCCAATCAGGACTCTCCACATTTTCAAAAATTATTTTTAAACACCACCAAAGTGGCATCAATTTCACCACAGTAGAAACAGTATAAAAGGGATCGACATCTCTTCCATTACTGGCAACCCATCACATGGACACCCAACCAGGAGTGTTTACAAAGTAGAAATAGTATAATGGAGAACGATATCTCTTTCACTACAGCCAACCCATCATATCGACACCAAACCAGGAGTGTGAGTCACCCGCCAGGGCTGTGGGGTACTCGGCACCGAGCCCGTTGATCACTATGGGGGATGTCACGGTAGCTGCAGCTCAGTCCGTGGCCCTGGGACTCACCTCAAAAAGGGGATATTTACAGGGGATTAAAAGGTTTGTTTAATGTTCGTGACGCCACCTGTGGTGCCTGGTCAGGGTGACCAGCGCTGCTGTATAGGTCCGCTGAAGGGTTGGTATTGGGCAGCAAGGTGTTAAGCCTTCCACAGGTAAGGCTGGGTCCTTCAGGGTAGATAAGTGTGTAGGGGTGCAGGACGGAGGAGAATCCGACAGTAGGAGTAATAAGATGGACACACACACAAAAGTCTCTTTCTGTACCTTTACTGAAGATGTTATTGCAGGCACGTCCCGGGGCGCTGCAGGGTGAAGGGTGCACATCCAGTTTCGTCCACTGAGTAGGTGTAGGGCCTCCTTACTTCTAAAATGTGTTTCTGACCTGTATGAAACTAGGCCTGAGGTTGCTTCTAAGTTTACGCCCGGCTGACCTTGTGACAGGGCCTTCTCTTGAAAGAACACAATCTCTAATGGTTGCGCCGACCAGACTCCTGTCTTCCTGCCCCAGTTACGTATCAGCACTAAAGGGCTCCAGTGACTTGTAGTCTCGCAGGATCTCCGGTATCTCCTACTGGTCGTGAAGATTCCAGTAATCTCGGACTCGGTGTCCGGTTGTATGATGGGGATGAGCTGTTTAGGCTCCTCTGTCCCTCTCTTGCTTTCCACTCGCCTTTCAACCTACTCGGACCCTCACACAATCACTCACTGGCAGATGGTGGACTGCTTCTCCTTCTTCTTCACCGCTCTCTAAGCGTCGGCATGCTTTCTCACTGAGCTGCACTCAGTTGACTCAGCTCTGACTAGGCTGGAGTGGGTGTCGTTCCCATTTTACTAGCCTCCACTCGTTTGAACTAAGCTTCAAGCTGCAGACTTCAGACTCCTTCATTAGCAGCTGAACTCCTCTTTGAGCTCTGCTCCGTGTGCCAGACTGCACACACTTTCTGCGCTCTCTGCGCTCACAATACTCTCTAAGCATAGACCGTCTGCTCTTCACTTCACCCTCTGAGGTGACTAAAGCTTTCTTCTCTCACTTCAGTGTCTTCACCTTCCTTATATATAGCTAAACAGCTCCCTCTGGTGGCTCTAGGGATGGGTGAAGGTGTGTGTATGTATATACAGGACCTCTAGTGGTGGTTACCTTCAGTGCACCCTTCTGGAGATTAGGATTCCAAGCACAGCTGGGCTCCACAAGTGTTCATTTTTCCAAAAATTAGGGCTAAACACCACTGAAGTGGCATATATTTCACAAGAGTAGAAATAGTATAATAGGAACTGACACGTCTTGCACTACAGCCTATATAACAGATGTAGAGCCAATCAGGAGTATTCAAATTTCAAAAAATAATTAGGGCCTGACACCACTGAAGTGGCATACACTTCACAAGAATAGAAATAGTATAAAAGGGAATGACACGTCTTTCACTACAGCCAACCCAGCAGATGAAGACCAACCATGACTGTTCACATTTCTACAGATTTGTGTTACCATCTGTAGCAGCAGCAGCAAAATCAGGCACAGAAGCCACACTAAAGATATCACAAAGTACAGTTACGTGAGATTAATGCAGCACACTAAAAAAATGTAACATCGCCTAGTCTGTACAGTCTGCAATCGGGGTGCAAAGTCCTAGGAGATCCATGACTTGTTCATCTTGGTGAAAGTTAGGCTGTCTACGCTTATCCGTCATTACACCGCCAGCAGCGCTGAAGACATCTTCTGAGAGAATGCTGGCTGCCAGGCATGATAAAACCTCCAAGTCATGTGAGGCAAGCTCAGGCCACTTATATCCATTATTGAGGACCAAAATGTGAAAGAGTTCAAATCCTCCCTGATGGTATTGATATTCACTTCTAGATACTCCTGCATGATCCTCTCCATTCGTTCACCACGTGTCAAACTTGGACTCTGTTCTGCTTGTGCACGAGCTGGTCTAAAAAAAAGTATCAAAGGACTCACAGAAATTGCTTCTACCACTTACACTACAGCAGCTGCTGCTAATGTTTTGGCGTTGACTAATTGACGTGCCAGAGGTTGGAAGTCTAGAGCTGCGATGCGCATTATGTGCCTCACTGCTGTCTTGGGGACTTGAGGAAAACCTCTTTAAAGCTTGTGTAAAAGAGTGTTTCGATACCCCAGTATTCGCGGGTCCCTTTCCAGGGCAGGAAGCATCTGGCAAAATTTGGTCTTATAACGTGGATCTAACAGAGTGGCAACCCAATAGTCAATACTATTTAGAATCATAAATATAAGGGGATCATGTTGCAGATAGTGCAGCAAGTAGGCATTCATATGTCGGGCTCTTCCATGAGGTTCAAGCCCATGCTGTGTTTGTGGCTGGGTAACACTGAAGCTTGTTTCCTCTGTCCCTTCACGCCAAACATGAAGAACAGAGAGGGGACGATTATCCTTTCCATCTCCTGACAGTTGCTCGCCCATCACCTCTTCCTCCTCCATTTGTTCCTCACATCTTGCATCTTCACTAACACTTTGTCTGTTATCACCAGCCCTGTCGACTGCAGTAATCCACCCTCCCGCCTGTGTGATGGCCTTTCCTGGATGCAGGCTCAGCGGAAAACAGCCATTGCCCTAACTTGGCTTGAAGAACTGTCCACTAATCTTCAGCTGTATGACTGCGATCTCCAAGGCATATTCATTTTAACACTGCCTGATTGCGGTGAGCCATGGCCGCGCAGTACAGAGGTGGTGGGGAATCGCTCTGCACTGTTGGAATGCATGTCTCATTAAGGCAGAGGTTGAGTGCGCAAGTGGGGGCCCTAGAGGAGGTAGAGGAGGAGGCAGAAGCAGTGGAGGAAGTGTGAAATATAGAGGTTTGTCCAGCAAGCCTTGGGGATTTCAACACTTGTGGAGCAGCGCCACTAGAGACACCCAGTGTCGAGTTAGCGAGATGTACCGCCCTTGGCCATGCTTACTTGTCCAAGTGTCTTTGGTGACATGCACCCTAGCAAAAAGATTTAGTCAAGAAATGAGTGATATTGTCTGTGACATGCTGGTGTAGCGCAGGCACAGCTTTCTTAAAAAAGTAATGTCGACTGGGCATCTGGTACTGGGGGACTGCGAGGGCCATCAGCTTTCGGAAACCGTCTGCACTTACCAGGTGGAAAGGCAGCATTCTGTGACCAGAAGATTGAAGATGGTGGAGTTCAACACCTCTTAGCTTTGCCATTTGTAGGAGGAAACAATCTTTTACATGACCACAACTGCGGGACCGTGGGCTGGCTGCAGTGCTCATTTTCTAGTACACGACATGATAAAACCAATGGTGTTGTTCAAAAGTACAACTCGTACTGCAAAAAATAAGCCCTCGCATGGCCATATTGACGGAAAAATAAAAAGTTACGACTCTGGGAAGGAGGGGAGCGAAAAACGAAAACGCAAAATCGAAAAAGCTCTGGGGTTAAAAGGTTAAAGTCTTAGATCAGAGCTTTCTCTTAATAGCTGTTGGGCCTACATGATGACTGCAGAGCAAATGCAATGTACATTTACATAACTGTATACCATTTAAGGCCGGCGTCACACTAAGGAGGAATACGGACGAGTGAGAGGCGTGAAAATCACGCATTACACTCGGACCAATATTTCTCTATGGGGCAGCTCTGATCATGTGTATTTTTCTCGGGCTTATCTTACGGTGCGAGACACCCGCTGCATGCTGCAATTGTCAGCGTATTACACCCTTGTACGCCAATGAAAGTATATGGGTGAGAGAAAACAACAGATTACAAACGGACCACACATGTGACTTGCGAGAAATACGCAAGACTTCTGCAGCTCACAGGAAATGGTGCAACACATGCAGGAGGAAGCTGACACATGCAAATTAGCTCAAAAAGAGCGCCAGACATCCCGGAAGAATGCCTTCACGGAGTCGGCTTTGATATCTACGCTCATCAATGTCGAGATGTTGATAGTGTTGGTGCAGGAGAGGCCCGAAATTTGGGACCAACAAGATGCACATTATGCAGACCGCGCAAGGAAAGAGGCGGCATGGAGGCGCATCTGTGGGCAGATGTTCCCCCACTTTGGCGACAGCGCACGCGAGGAGCAGCAGCGAATGAGTAAGTTACCTGATATTTTTTCAAAATTCTTAACGGTCAGAGCGTAATAATGGCGATGAGTTTCCCAAAAATATGTTTTTTTTGTAGTGCCAAAATGTTATGTTAATCACATCCGACTAGGCCCCCATAACTATGTGAAGTGTATGTAGAAGAATTTGGCATTGTGCAGCTAGCTAAATTATTACAGTCATGGCCAAAAGTTTTGAGAATGACACAAATATTATATTTTCGCATGATCTGCTGCCCTCTGGTTTTTATGTGTGTTTGACAGATGTTTTTATCGCAGACAGAAATATAATTGCAAACATATGAGTAACACAAGCTTATATTGACAGTTAGAATGAGTTAATGCAGCAAGTCAATATTTGCAGTGTTGACCCTTCTTCTTCAGGACCTCTGCAATTCTCCCTGGCATGCTCTCAATCAACTTCTGGACCAAATCCTGACTGATAGCAGTCCATTCTTGCACAATCAATGCTTTCATTTGTCAGAATTTTTAGGTTTTTGTTTGTCCACCCGTCTCTTGATGATTGACCACAAGTTCTCAATGGGATTAAGATCTGGGGAGTTTCCAGGCCATGGACCCAAAATCTCTATGTTTTGTTCCCTGAGTCATTTAGTTATCACCTTTGCTTTATGGCAAGGTACTCCATCATGCTGGAAAAGGCATTGCTGATCGCCAAACTGCTCTTGGAGGGTTGGGAGAAGTTGCTCTTGGAGGACATTCTGGTACCATTCTTTATTCATGGCTGTGTTTTTAGGCAAGACTGTGAGAGAGCCGATTCCCTTGTGGTTTTTTAGGCAAGAACTGTGGAGTGTCCCAAACAATCGAAAAGAGGATTCATCAGAGAAAATAACTTTACCCCAGTCCTCAGCAGTCCACTGCCTGTACCTTTTGCAGAATATCAGTCTGTCCATGATGTTTTTTCTGGAGAGAAGTGGCTTTTTTGCTGCCCTCCTTGAGACCAGGCCTTGCTCCAAGAGTCTCCGCCTCACAGTGTGTGCAGATGCACTCACACCTGCCTGCTGCCATTCCTGAGCAAACTCTGCACTGCTGGTAGCCCGATCCCGCAGCTGAAACACTTTTAAGAGACGGTCCTGGCGCTTGCTGGTCTTTCTTGGGCGCCCTGGAGCCTTTTTGGCAACAATGCAACCTCTCTCCTTGAAGTTCTTGATGATGCGATAGATTGTTGACTGAGGTGCAATCTTTCTAGCTGCGATACTCTTCCCTGTTAGGCCATTTTTGTGCATTGCAATGATGACTGCACGTGTTTCTTTAGAGATAACCATGGCTAACAGAAGAGAAACAATGATGCCAAGCACCAGCCTCCTTTTAAAGTGTCCAGTGGTGTCATTCTTACTTAACCCCTTCATGACCCAGCCTATTTTGACCTAAATGACCTGGCCATTTTTTGCAATTCTGACCAGTGTCCCTTTATGAGGTAATAACTCAGGAACGCTTCAACGGATCATAGCGATTCTGAGAATGTTTTTTCGTGACATATTGGGCTTCATGTTAGTGGTAAATTTAGGTCGATAATTTTTGCGTTTATTTGTGAAAAAAATGGAAATTTGGCCAAAATTTTGAAAATTTCGCAATTTTCAAATTTTAATTTTTAATCTGTTAAACCAAAGAGTTATGTGACACAAAATAGTTAATAAATAACATTTTCCACATGTTTTCTTTACATCAGCACAATTTTAGGAACAACATTTTTTTTTGTTAGGAAGTTATAAGGGTTAAAAGTTGACCAGCGATTTCTCATTTTTACAGCAAAATTTACAAAACCATTTTTTTTAGGGGCCACCTACATTTGAAGTCACTTTGAGGGGTCTATATGGCAGAAAATACCCAAAAGTGACACCATTATAAAAACTGCACCCCTCAAGCTACTCAAAACTACATTCAAGAAGATTATTAACCCTTCAGTGCTTCACAGGAGCTAAAGCAACATGGAAGGAAAAAATGGACATTTTAATTTTTCCAACAAAATTTTTCTTTTAGCATAAATTTTTTCATTTTTGCCTGGGCAAACAGGAATTAAATGAGACCCTAAAATTTGTTGGTCAATTTCTCCTGAGATTACAACAGATACCTCAATATAGTGGTCATAAACCACTGTTTTGGGCGCACGGCAGGGCTCAGAAGGGAAGGAGCGCATTTGACTTTTTGAATGGAAAATATGCTGGAATATTTAGCGGTTGCCATGTCGCATTTGGAGAGTCCCTGTGTGCCTAAACATTGGACTCCCCCACAAGTGACCCCATTTTGGAAACTAGACCCCCCAAGGAACTTATCTAGATGCAGAGTGAGCACTTTGAACCCCAGGTGCTTCACAAATTGATCTGTAAAAAAAAGAAAGTACTTTTTTTTCACAAAAATTTTCTTTTAGCCTCAGTTTTTTCATTTTCACATGGGCAACAGGATAAAATGGATCCTAAAATTTGTTGGGCAATTTATCCTGAGTACACCGATACCTCATATGTGGTCATAAACCACTGTTTTGGGTCACGGCAGGGCTCAGAAGGGAAGGAGCGCCATTTGACTTTTTGAATGAAAAATATGCTGGAATATTTAGCGGTTGCCATGTCGCATTTGGAGAGTCCCTGTGTGCCTAAACATTGGAGCTCCCCCACAAGTGACCCCATTTTGGAAACTAGACCCCCCAAGGAACTTATCTAGATGCAGAGTGAGCACTTGAACCCCAGGTGCTTCACAAATTGATCCATAAAAAAAAGAAAGTTCTTTTTTTTCACAAAAATTTTCTTTTAGCCTCAGTTTTTTCATTTTCACATGGGCAACAGTATAAATTGGATCCTAAAATTTGTTGGGCAATTTCTCCTGAGTACACAGATACCTCATATGTTGTCATAAATCACTGTTTGGGCGCACGGCTGGGCCCAGAAGGGAAGGAGCGCCATTTGACTTTTTGAATGGAAAATTGGCTCCAATCCTTAGGGACACCATGACGCCTTTGGAAAGCCCCTGTGTGCCTAAACAGTGAAAAAAAAACCACATGTGACACCATTTTGGAAACTAGACCCCCAAGGAGCTTATCTAGAGTGAGTAGTGAGCACTTTGAACCCCCAAGTGCTTCACAGAAGTTTATAAACGCTGAGCAGTGAAAATAAAAAAATCTTTTTTGTTTCTCAAAAATCATTTTTTAGCCCACTATTTTTTATTTTCCCAAGGGTAACAGGATAAATTGGACCCCAAAAGTTGTTGTCCAGTTTTTCCTGAGTACGCTGGTGCCCCATATGTGGGGGGGAACCACTGTTTGGGCGTACGGCAGGGCTCAGAAGGGAAGTAGCGCCATTTGACTTTTTGAATGGAAAATTAGCTCCAATCGTTAGTGGACACCATGTCATGTTTGGAGAGCCCCTGTATGCTTAAACATTGGATCTCCCCACAAATGACCCCATTTTGGAAACTAGACCCCCTAAGGAACTTATCTAGATGCACAGTGAGCACTTTGAACCCCCAGGTGCTTCACAGAAGTTTATAACGCAGAGCCGTGAAAATAAAAAATCTTTTTTTTTTCTCAAAAAATGATTATTTAGCCCACTATTTTTTATTTTCACAATGGTTACAGGAGAAATTGGACCCCAAAAGTTGTTGTCTAATTTGTCTTAAGTACGCGAGTACCTCACATGTGGGGGGAACCACTATTTGGGCACACGTCAGGGCTCGGAAGGGATGTAGTGACGCTTTGAAATGCCGACATGATGGAATGGTCTGCGGGCGGGCAGAGCCCCTGATGTGCCTAAACAGTAGAAACCCCCCACAAGTGACCACATTTTGTAAACTAGACCCCTCAAGGAACTTATCTAGATGTGCGGTGAGCACCTTGAACCCCCACGTGCTTCACAGAAGTTTGTAATGCAGAGCCGTGAAAATAAAAAATCATTTTTTTCCTCAAAAACTGATTTTTTTAACCCGCAATTTTTTATTTTCACAAGGGTAACAGGAGAAATTGGACCACAAAAGTTGTTGTACAGTTTGTCCTGAGTACACTGGTACCCCATATGTGGGGGGGAACCACTGTTTTGGCGCATGGGAGAGCTCAGAAGGGAAGGAGCGCCATTTTGGAATGCAGACTTTATGGAATGTTCTGCGGGCGTCATGTTGAGTTTGCAGAGCCCCTGATGTGCCTAAACAGTAGAAACCCAGCCACAAGTGACCCTATTTTGGAAACTAGACCCCCCAAGGAGCTTATCTAGATGTGTAGTGAGCACTTTGAACCCCCAAGGGCTACACAGAAGTTTATAACGCCGTAACATGAAAATAAAAAAAACATATTTTTTCCACAAACATGATCTTTTAGTCCGCAATTTTTTTATTTTCCCAAGGGTAACAGGAGAAATTAGACCTCAAAAGTTGTTGTCCAATTTGTCCTGAGTACGCTGATATCCCATATGTGGGAGAAAACTACTGTATGGGCACACTTCGGGGCTCGGAAGGGAAGTAGTGACGTTTTGAAATGCCGACTTGATGGAATGGTCTGCGGGCGTCATGTTACGTTTGCAGAGTCCCTGATGTGCCTAAACAGTAGAAACTCCCCACAAGTGACCCCTATTTTGGAAACTAGACACCCCAAGCAGCTTATCTAGATGTGTAGTGAGCACTTTGAACCCCCAAGGGCTACACAGAAGTTTATAACGCCGGGGCATGAAAATAAAAAAATCATATTTTTTCCACAAACATGATCTTTTAGTCCCCAATTTTTTTATTTTCCCAAGGGTAACAGGAGAAATTAGACCCCAAAAGTTGTTGTCCAATTTGTTCTGAGTACGCTGATATCCCATATGTGGGAGAAAACTACTGTATGGGCACACGTCGAGGCTCGGAAGGGAAGTAGTGACATTTTGAAATGCCGACTTGATGGAATGGTCTGCGGGTGTCATGTTACGTTTGCAGAGCCCATGATGTGCCTAAACAGTAGAAACCCCCCCAAGTGACCCCATTTTGGAAACTAGATCCCCCAAGGAACTCCTCTAGATGTGTGGTAAGCACTTTGAATCTCCAAGTTCTTCACAGAAGTTTATAACGCAGAGCCGTGAAAATAAAAAATCATTTTTTTTCCACAAAAATAACGTTTTTAGTCCCCAATTTTTTTTCCCCAACAGTAACAGGAGAAATTAAACCCCCAAAGTTGTTGTGCAATTTTTCCTGAGTACGCTGATACCCCATATGTGGGGGTACACCACTGTTTGGGCACACGTCGGGGCTTGGAATAAAGGGAGCACTGTTTGACTTTTTGAACGCAAAATTTGCAGGAATCAATGGTGGCGCCATGTCGCGTATGGAGACCCCCTGATGTGTGTAAATAGTGGAAACCCCTCAATTCTAACTCCAACCCTAACCCCAACACACCCCTAACCACAACCCTAACCCCTACACACCCCTAATCCTAATACAAACCCTAACCATAACCCTAACCCCAACACACCCCTAACCCTAATTCCAACTCTAACCATAAACCTAACCACAAGCCTAACCCTAATCCCAACCCTAACCCCAAAACACCCCTAACACTTATCCTAACTCTAACCCTAACCACAAACCTAACCCTAATCCCAACCCTAACCCTAATTCCAACCCTAACTCTAATTCCAACCCTTACCCTAATTATAACCCTAACCCTAATGCTAACCCTAACCTAGTTCTAACCCTAATGCTGGGTTCATTTTGCGTTTTACCAGCCCGTTCAACACGTAGTGTTGACGAGCTGGTAACGGTATAGCATAACGCGATCGCGTTATGCTATACCCGCTAGCGCAGAGGAATCAGCGATGATTCATCTGTGCTAGCGGTGACGGAGCCCAGACGCTGCAGGCCGCGTCCAAGGCTCCGTCACTGAATGATGGCACTTTGCGAACGCATGCCGCTTCACGGCATGCGTTGCGATGCGCACACAAATGGGGTGAATGGCAGCGTTAACGGACTGCGTTATACCGCGGTGAAACGCAGTCCATCTAATGGACTGCCATAATGCAATATGAACCCAGCCTAACCCTAACCCTGAGGCCCCGTGCACACGTTGCGGATTCACTTGCGGATTTTTCTAAAATCCGCAGGTAAAATGACCTGCCTTTTACCTGCGTATTTAGCGCGGATTTACTGCGGTTTTGCTGCGGTTTTTCCCTGCGGTTTTACACCTATAATGAAATAGGTGTAAAATCGCTGCGGAATCCACACAAAGAATTGACATGCTGCGGATTTAAAACCGCAGCAAATCCGCGCTGAAAAATCCGCAGCATGTGCACAGCGTTTTTTTTTACCATTTATTTGCATTGTACTGTACATGGTTTCTGGATCTGCTGTGGATCCGCAGCGCGAAATCCGCTGCTGATCCGCAGCAAAATCCGCTGCGGATCCGCAGCAAAATCCGTGATCGCAGCAAAACAGTGCTGATCCGCAGCAAATCCGTCTGTCCGCACAAATCCACTGCTGATCCGCACAAAATCCGCTGCTGATCCGCAGCAAAATCAGCTGTGATCCGCAGCAAATCCGCTGCTGATCCGCAGCAAAATCCGCTGCGGATCCGCAGCAAAATCCGCAACGTGTGCACAGGGTCTAATAGGAAAAAAAAAATCTTTATTTTATTATTTGTCCCTACCTATGACAGGGGGGGGTTCACTTACTTATTTTTTATTTTGATCACTGTGACAGTTTATCACAGTGATCAAAATAAATTTCTGGCCTCTGCAGGGCGCGCACTGCGCATTGCGCCCGCCATTTTCCAAGATGGCGACGCCCATGAAGATTCCAGGGCAGCCGCCGGGACGGATCCTGGGACATCGGTGGACCGGGAGAGGTGAGTATGAGGATCGGAAGGTGAGAGGGGGGATCGGAAGGTGGGGGCAGCGGAGGCCAGGACGAGGGGAGCGGTTAGTGACGGCGGTGACCGATCGCTGCCATCTTTCGGTGGCGTCGGCCGATCACCGCCATGACTCGATGTGGGGGGGGTCGGTTCTCGGTCTCCAGCCATGGCAGATGCTATTGCAGCATCGGCCATGGCTGGATTGTAATATTTCACCAATTTCATTGGTGAAATATTACAGATTGCTCTGATTGGCTGTTTCACTTTTAACAGCCAATCAGAGCGATCATGGCCACGGGGGGTTAAGCCAACCCCCCTGTGGTGAAGCACAAAGGGTCCTGTGCCTGCGGGTCAGGTGACCTTTCAGTGACCCCGGTCACCCGGCCCGCAGGAACGCGATCCTTTCATGATGCCACATAGGTCGGATTGGCACTGACTTTCATGACGCCTACGTGGCGTCACAGGTCGTGAAGTGGTTAATCATGACAGATTGATCTCCAGCCATGTCCTCATCAACACCCACACCTGTGTTAATGGAGCAATCACTGAAAAGAGGTTAGCTGGTCCTTTTAAGGCAGGGCTACAATGATGTTGAAATGTGTTTTGGGGGATAAAGTTCATTTTCTAGCCAAATATTGACTTTGCAAGTAATTGCTGTTAAGCTGATCACTCTTTATAACATTCTGGAGTATATGCAAATTGCCATAAGAAAAAGTGAAGCAGTAGACTTTGTAAAAATTAATATTTGTGTCATTCTCAAAACTTTTGTCCATGACTGTACATTATATGTCACATTGCAGTGGATGATGTCATGAGAAGATGGAGAAGCATCCACGACCAATACCGCCAGGAAAGGCAGCAGAGGTCAAGGAGCAGGCCTGCAGCACCCACCAAGAGGAAGTACATACTTATATTTTGACCGCCTTGGTTTTCTTGCTCCTATTCTGGATCTGAGACCGTAAGTACCTACATCACACCACATAACACCTATGCATGTTTAGGCTCACATCTACAACATGTTCTAATACCATTTCATTTCCAAACAGAACTCAGTCCAACCTCACTGAGAAGGAGACAGGCTCCGACTCAGAAGCCATAATTGACCCGGTTGGGGGAGGTGAAGAGGTGGCTGGCCCATCGTCTGAACTTCCCTGCTGCATCCCCCAAGCTTCACAAGCACGAGGACCTGACCAAGCAGCTGCACCACAACCTGTACCTGACCCACCAGCTGCAGCAGCAGGCCCCAGTGTTGAAAATGCAGCAAATAGCAGCAGCCCCACTGTACCTCTGGGGGGCTCCCCTCAGGCTGCTGCAATATCCCACCATGGGAGAAGACGTCGAGACATCACAGCTTCTGATACCCGGAGGCATGTGGACACTGGGGTCCTCAATTATCTGTCAAGGGCAGCTGTGGATGAGGGTGAGGAGGCCTATGCCCATAGCCTTGCCCGCTACCTTTGTCCCCTACCCTGTGAGATCAGGCTCCGTGTGTGAGGATCAATTCATATCCTAATTGACGCATGCACACCCCCCAATACCCTATATGAGGTATTTGAATTCCTTGAGAGGTGGCAGCTCTCACCCCGTAACTTTCTGAGCCTTACACCCCAACAAAATGTGCATGCTCAATTAGAATCTGAGGATCCTCTGCATGGGCGCCTATACCTCAACCCATTCCCCACAAAACCAAACTTGGCAGCAACAGGGTCAAATAGCAGGCTATAATCCGACTTCCCAATATGGCCACTTGTACAGATCCAGTGTTGGAGGCTGGTCCCAACCTGGATGTGCACAACATGGTCATATAGGGGGGTATGAGTCTTGGGGGTACCATCTTACACAGGAATATAATCTCCCTTATCTGTATGGCAATGTGCCCACACACCAACCTGACCGTGGGCAGATGTTAGCTCAGGGCCCAGAAAATCCACTCCAACAGGGTGATGGTCAAGGTTCTCATCATAGCCAACCACCCAGAGATGCTGGCCACCCGCCAACCCCACAACCCACATACCACCAGTTGTGATTTTTTTATATATTATGATTTCAACTCCTGCTTGTTATTTTTTTTATATTTAGTTGAAACTCATGTTGTGTCAAAGACATTTGCACTAATCTAAATGCCTCAAAAAAACATATTGGTACCAATATGCTCTTCAGTAGGCATAGTCAAAGTTTGTTATTTTCATTATCTCTTCTTAGTTACTCAAAAGTTTGTTATTTTTTTATATTTATTTTTACACCATGCTGTGTAAAGAATATTTGCACAAATGTGAATGACTACAAACAGCATATGGTACAGATATGGTGTTAAATGGGCTACCTCAAAGTTTGTTATTTTCTTAATATCTTATAATTTATACCAATATTTGTTATTTTTTTATATTTCTTTGGAAACCATGTTGGCTTATGCATAATTGCAATAGTCTAGTCTTAAAACTCAACCATATGGGTCAGATATGTGCTCACTAGTCATAGTGAAAGTTTGTTATTTTCCTTATGTATTATTATTTATGCAAATGTTTGCTATTATTTTATTACTTATTTTGGTACTCGTTGTGTAATAATGCACACTTACAGTATAGTGCTATGAAAACATATACCATATGACTAAAATATGGTTGTCACTACCTCAAGTGAGAGTTTGCACATATAAACATATATTTTTTATAGAAAGTTTGGTGTCTTGTTTCATAAGTAAGTTCTACTACATCACCAACACATCTGCTATGAACTTTAATACCAGACACAGACTATGTCATAGCAAAAAATTATTCATATATATACACACAGAAATACATTACAGCATGGATAATGTATCATCTTGCCATGTTGTACTACGTTCAACTAACAAGAAAATATTGGGTAAAGATATCTTGGGTTTTCAGTCCTGACAGTGGACGACGTAAAGGGATGACATGGGGCCTTGGCATTTCCCCATTGGTCACCACACTTTCACCAACATCAGATGGGCCACAATCATGCATTCTGGTGAAATTATGTAGAACAACACATGCTTTGATGACCTCATTGACGTTAGCTTCACTCAGCTGAATAGCAGACTGGAGGACCTGCCATTTTGCACACAGAATACCAAAGGCACACTCCACCAGGCACCTGGCCCGTGATAGGCGCAAGTTGAATATCCGACGACGGTGGTCAAGGTTTCGTCGTGGATATGGCCTCATCACATTCCTTGATATCTGGAAGGCCTCATCCCCAACTACAACATATGGGACAGTTTCTAGATTGGAGCCAGGAAGTTGCCGTGCTGGTGGTAGGTGTAACTCGTTATTATGCAGCTGCCGACCCATAATAGAAGAATTGAAGACGCTAGAGTCTCCAGTTCTTCCATAGGCCCCAATGTCTACAATTATAAACCTGTAGTTACTGTCAACCAGAGCCAACAGCACAACAGAAACATATTGTTTATAATTAAAGAATTGGGACCCTGAGTTCGGCGGCTTACGCACACAGATGTGCTTCCCATCAAGGGCTCCTATACAATTTGGGAACTGGCATTGCTCCTCAAGACCCCTGGCAATCCTCATCCAGTCTTCCATCTTTGGCTCTGGCATGACCAGTTGATGAAGTCTGTCCCGAGTTGTGAGCAGGTATCACGCACAATGCCAGATATGGTGGACCTCCCAATCAAAAACTCCAGATGGAGTGCGGCAGGAAATGCCAGTAGTTAGGAACCTACAAGTAACCATTACATATGCACAAAGGTTTAAGAAATGCACTATACATAACCATTAAAGCATTTCATTTACAAACAATCTTAAGTTCTAATGTTTCTGTCATTTTTACATACACTTAATTGTTCTGGTACTTTGAGGTGATATATGGGATATATTATGAGGATATTTCAGCAACAGCCATAAGGGTAAAGGGAAACTTGTGGGAAAACACATCATCAACAGACAGTATGTAGCTGGGGAATACATACCGTAGCGTAAGGAGAAGGCGCTCCTCTGCAGAGATAGCTTTCCGCATCCTGGTATCCTGGTAGGTGATCCCAGGGTGCACAATCTACAAACAAAACATCAAATGTGGGAATGGTCATCCGACAAAACAGGAAAAACTTGTCTGGATGAGTCCGCAGAGATGCATAAAGCCGGTGAAAATGGCCTTTAGTGAGGCGCTGTCTCAAATGCGGTTGCACCCACATTCTCCTCCTCCGCGGATCAACGATCACTGGGTATGGCTGCCCAAAGTGGCGGGACAAAACCCAGTTGTACAAAACTCGATCAGTTGGGGTGAACTGAAGAGTGTCAGACATTTTGGCAACCAAGCAGCAGTACTCCAACACAAGCACACCACCAAAATGGCCAGATTGGGGGCTGCCACCTGATGCAGAGCCAATAAATAGGGTTACTGATGATGGTTTGAATGAGTTTCAGGCCTAAAAACCATTAAATGTCCATTTTGCAAGGCGGCGAGAAAAATACGCTGTACGGATGCCATACGGATTGCATACGGATGCTTACATGCGCAAAATACGCATCCACACCCAGACAACGGATGAAATACGGATTATTGTGCCGGCAACATTTTGGCGTATTATGCTCATACAATACGGTCCGTGTTTTTCTACGGTGAGTGTGACGCCGGCCTAATTCAGAAAGTTCCTTCTTCAGTCACGTGAAGTACTTCTCAATACAACTGTTGAATCAGCATTAGAATTTCATAGGCCTTCAGAATCAAAGTTCCTTTGTTAGTCATCAAGGCAGTATGTGTGAAGATATCATATGTTTAGTTCCATAGTTACATCCTTACAAAGATTATCTGTAATATTTAATATATTTTATCTGTAATATTATAACTAAAGCTGACAGAAAAGTCAGAAAAAAAACAAAGAAATGATACTTGCCCACCTGATCTTTACATAGCACCATTAATATGTTAAAATTCCAAGTTTTGTAGTTGGAAAATAGGGGTTTATCGCTTGAAAAGGCAACCTCTACCTTATTGTTTGGAATAAAAACCTTCATTCCAACTTGTGGGTAACAAGTTATTTTAATTTATAAGCATGTGTATTTTGCCGGCTCCTACTTGTGGACCAAGTTTTGGTTGAGCTGTGGAGCTAAGTACACATTTGCTGAACGTTCCTATTTTCTCTAGTTAAATTTAGACATTGCGAGTGTAGGGCGGCTTTACAAAGCCTCTTCTGAACATGGAGCACTGAGGTCCTCTGTTTATTACAGTCTAGAGGCTGTGACTACTGGAACTTTTATACTGGAATATTTCCACTCACATAAATGCCGTCTATTACATACTATAGTATAGCTTCTTATGTTTAAATGGGAAAAAAAACCATGTAGACCATGTAGGAGTATTAGGTTAACCCTTTTTTGTAGACGATTATAGATACTTCCTTATAGTTACTAATTTTTAAGATTTCCTTTCATGTCTCTTTAACTTGCTTAATTTTTTTCCAAAAAACTTTAGAAAATCACAATTTCAATTACTTGGATTCTAAAATCAAAGCATTTAGTCTTATAAGTGAGATATTATAACTTTGCAGGATACCTTACCAATTCGTCTATGTTCTCTTACATTTTAGACAGGGGAGACTGGCTACACAGGGCATCTTTTGTTCTGAAGGACCTGACATTTCTATGCTCTATGAAGGCAATGCTTCAATTTTAATGGAAACTTTGATACAGTAAAGATGTATATCTTCGTACCGTGTTAGCCAGTAGATAGAAAATATTTAGAGTTGAGAGTCCTCAGTGGTTGATACCTTTTAATGGCTAACTGAAAAGATGGTAACAAATTGCAAGCTTTCGAGACTACTCAGGTCTCTTCATCAGGCTGAACTAATACAAAATCTGAAGAATCACATATTTATACACAAAAACACAGAAAAAATGCAATAGGTAAGACAAGTGACGTGAAGCAGAATAGTCATTATGGCAGAGGGATGAGCATAAATATTGGAACAATTCATAGATAAGGAGAGAAAGTTTTATTACCCTCTGATTGGGGTCTGGTAATGTTTTGTGATGTTTTCACAGGGTATTTGGAGTAAATTCCTTAATTGATGTAATAGGCCATAAAACCATGTGACAGGTTCATTCCAGCATTAAGAGTGTCAAAGGTCACCATCAATTTGTATTCGCAAATTCTTCTCTGCCTCTGAGATGTGAATCTGCTTCTTAGTACCAGTATTTTCATATCTGACATGCTATGATCAGGGGAGCAAAAATGTTTTGCCACAGGTAGATCCATTCTTTTTTCTCTTATTGCGTGGCGATGAGAATTCATCCTTGTTCTCAGTTTTTGCCCGGTCTCCCCCACATACAGACCCCCAGTTGGACATTTAGTACATATAATTAGGTACACCACATTAGATGTGATGCAGCTGAAAGTACCTGGTATCTTGTAGTCCTGATGTGAGTTGGGGATCTTTATCTTGTCCGTGGTCATTATAAATGGACAGGTTTTGCATTTCTTCTGATTGCAAGGCAAGGTTCCTGCAGCTGTTGGGGAGGACAGGGAACTTCTGACAATGATGCTTCTTAGATTTGGGGGCTGCCTAAAACACAGTAGTGGGGGGTCTGGAAATATGGATTGTAACCGGGCATCTTTTTGTAGTAAAGGTTGTAGTTTCCGTGCAGCTCCCCTTAGCACCTCCAGATTTGGATTGTAGGTGACCACTAAAGGCACCCGGTTATTTTCTTCTTTAGCTTTGTAATGTAGCAGGTGATCCCTTGATATTCTGGTGGCTCTTGTAATTTGGTTTTCAATTGTTCTTGGATGGTAGCCCTGATTTAAAAAGGTCTTTCTAAGGCGACCAAGGTGTTCATCTCTATCCATGGGGTTGGAACATATACGGTTGTATCTGATGGCTTGGCTGTAGACAATAGAGTTTTTTATGTGTTTTGGATGGAAACTGTCCCATTTAAGGTATGTTGGACGGTCGATTGGCTTCTGATACAGGGATGTCTCTATTTCATTGTCCTTCAGTTTAATGATGGTGTCCAAAAAGTTAATTTCAGTGCTGGAGTAGTTAAGTGTTAAGTTGATGGTGGGATGAAATTGATTGAACTGTTCGTGGAACGTCTTTAGCTGTTGCTCAGACTCCGTCCAGATGATTAAAATGTCATCAATGTAGCGGTAGTAGGCCCGAGGCCTGGTTGGACATGAGGACAGAAAGTCGCTTTCAAGCTTGGCCATGAAAAGATTTGCATACTGTGGAGCCATTTTACTTCCCATCGCTGTGCCAGTCTCCTGTAAATAGATCTTGTTGTCAAATTCAAAGTAATTGTGGGTGAGGATGAATTTTGTGAGTTTCACCACAGAATCAGCATCATTCTCGTGTGTTTTTCATGAAGTCTTTGCAGGCATTTAATCCATCCTGGTGTGGGATATTAGAGTACAAGGATTCCACATCCATGGTGGCCAGGATGGTTCCTTCTGGTAGAGGACCTATTGCTGCTAGTTTATTCAGTAGGTCAGTTGTGTCCTGAATGTAGCTGGGTGTATCCTTTACCAGAGGTTTAAGAATGCCCTCTACCCATCCAGATACTTGCTCAGTAAGGGAGTCCACACATGAAATAATCGGCCTCCCTGGATTCCCAGCTTTGTGGATTTTGGGAAGCATGTAGAATGTCCCTGTTCTTGGACTCTCTGGTATCAGGTCATCGGCTCTTATGGATTTGTCAGACAGACAAGATATCAACTTGCTTAGTTCCTTGTAATAGTCCTGTGTAGGGTCCGACTCCAGTTTTCTGTAGTAGCGTGTGTCTGTAAGTTGTCTGTTTGCTTCCTTCATATAGTCTGATGTGTTCATCATGACTATTGCACCTCCCTTGTCAGCAGGTTTAATGATGATTTCTTTGTTGGTTTTCAGAGACTGTATAGCCTTTCTCTCCTGGGCACTGATGTTGGATGCTTGTCTCTTGTTGGTGGCTATGATGGTGGATTTTATCAAATATCTGAATGAGTCTATATATTTATCCAAATGAGGGTTGCGTCCAGGAGGAGGTGTCCAGTCTGATCTCTTCTTGGTTGTTGAGATCCCTTTTCCTTCAGTCCGAGTGTTTTCTGAATCTTCTGTATCATTGAAGTATTCCCTCAGGCGCAGTCTCCTGAAAAAATGTTCCATATCACTGCAGAGTTCGGTTTTATCCAGGGCCTTAGTAGGACAAAATGAGAGTCCTCTAGAAAGCACGGCAAGCTCCACTTTGTTGGGTTTGTAATCCGAGAGATTGATGACACAGTTAGATGCTTTTGTGTCTGGAATGGAGTGGTTGTCAGAGTTGTCAGGTTTTGTTTTGGATCTGTTTGTATAGAGTCCGGAATTGAGACGCAGTCTGTGTAGTTTCTTTTCTTTGTTATGAATCAGAAAGGTCCGTAGTTTGTTGTAGTATTGTTGTAATTTTTGTTCTGTGGTTTCTGGAAGTGTTTTCCTTAGGCTTTCAAATTGCCCTTGGACGTTACTCCTTATGCTGTAGCAGACATGCAAAAGATGGTTCCTAAGTCTCTCAGACGTCCTGTGACAAAGGTTTTTTGCATAATGGGTATTGTAGGTGTGAAGAATTGGGTTTGTAATCCAGAGTCCTTTGGGAATTAAATTCTCCTTTTTGCATTTAGATAAGAAAAAAATATCGCTGTCCATTTGTGCGCGTTTCTTCAGAAGTGGTTTTAGTTCCATAAAGATGCGGTACATTCTGGTATCCTCCATTTTGATACAGTAAAGATGTGTATCTTCGTACCGTGTTAGCCAGTAGATAGAAAAATATTTAGAGTTGAGAGTCCTCAGTGGTTGATACCTTTTAATGGCTAACTGAAAAGATGGTAACAAATTGCAAGCTTTCGAGACTACTCAGGTCTCTTCATCAGGCTGAACTAATACAAAATCTGAAGAATCACATATTTATACACAAAAACACAGAAAAAATGCAATAGGTAAGACAAGTGACGTGAAGCAGAATAGTCATTATGGCAGGGGGATGAGAAAAAATATTGGAAAATTCTAAAAAAGGAGAAAAATTTTTTTCCCCTTGATTGGGGTTTAAAATGTTTTGGATGTTTTCAGGGTTTTGGGTAAATTCCTTAAAATTGATGTAAGGGGCCAAAAAACCCATGTACGGTTTTATTCCAGCATTAAAGTGTCAAAGGTCCCCTCAATTTGTTTCCCAAAAATTCTTCTCTGCCTCTGAGTGTAAATTGCTTTTGTACCAGTATTTCATATCGGACATGCTTAAAACTTTTTAAAACCTTCTTTTTTTCAGTGGGGGGACTGTGGGGAAAATAAACATTAGGTTCCTACTAATGTTGATGATGTTTGGGGGGTTTGCCGGGGCCAGCGCACCCCCCCCCATGAGCCGGGCAAGTGACGGGGCCCGGGAAGGGGGGGGGCCCATCACGTCGGGGACACCGACATGCAGGGGGGCCCAGGTTGTGCAGTACCGGGGGCCGATGCCCGAGAAAGGAGGGCCCCGCGAGGAGAGGTGAGTATTTCTTTTTTTTTTTTTTTTTATGTTTGGAGCAAAAAAAACCCCTCATATGGGGCCCATATACATGGAGTTCATTTGGGGCCCATCATACAGGGCATCAATATGGGGCCCTCCACGGGTCTTATTGGACATTACATGGGCCAATCATACATGAAGCTTATATTTGGCCATTTATTGAAGCTTATATGGGGCCAATCATCCAAAAGCATCATATATGGGGCCCTCTTTACGGACCTCTTGGGGGGCCCTTTATATAGGGAATTATGGGGGGCCCTTATTAGGAAATCTTTGGGGACAAATATGGAGCATCAAGGGGGTCATTGTATTTGAGTTTTTTTGGGGGCCAAATATGGGGAGCATTATAGGGGTCATTATCTGAGGAGCTCTATTGGTGCCTTAATACGTATGGAGAATATAGGGTCTTATTCTGTAGGGACCTATGTGGTGCCCAAATTGTGGGAAGCAATAATGGGCCATTGATGTAGGAGGAATATATGGGCTTTTTATTCTTTGGTGCACTTGTGGTCCAAATTTTAAACTATATGGAGCATATATGGAGCTCATTATTCTGTATGGTGCACTATGTGGCCCCCTAATACTGTTGGGGAATTTTATGGGCTCTTTTCTGCAGAGCACTTGGGTGCCATAATACGTATGGGCAATATATGGGCTCATTTTCTGTGGGGAAACTATGGGGGCCCTAAACTGTAGGTGACTATCTGTTTGTCTTTTGAGTTTTGAAAATTAAAAAGATACATCATGTAATTTATAAGTAAGTGAAATCTTGGCTTTGTACTAAAATTTTATTTCTCTGCCGTATTTGCACATAAATTTGTGGTTGTGAAAAGGGCCCATGGACTTTTCCCCCCGGGGCCCCGAAAACTGGAGCCGCCCTGGCCAGGAGGGATCTTTTTTTTGGATCATTTTATTTTTGGGCCCCTTGAAACGAATCCCCAAAGGCTCTCTTTTTTTAAAAAGATTTTCCCCTTGAAATTTTTTTTTTTTTTTTTTTTTCTGCTTCCTAAATTGAGCAACTCTCTAATAGTTTTAATTTTTATTTCCCTTTTTTTGCTGCATTGGCTGTGTTCCTTCACAGCGGGGTGCAAGTTTGCTCAAGGGGATACTGCTCACCGTTGTATTGGAGTCACTTTTCTCTGCACTCTTCCGTGTTGAATAGCAGTGTGGGGGGGAAATGATATTTGGTGGGGGAAGGGGAAAAAAAAACCCCAATAAAGACTGTACAAATCGAATTAGATGGAGTCGCACACAAGGGGGGTGGAAGAATTCCCCCTTTAAATCCACGGGGTGTTACCGAAAGGGTATGATTGCATTACACTGTCAGTGCCACATGAGGGGCGGGCCCCCCTCAATAAAGGTTTTTAAAGGTGGCCCAAAATCTTTTGGAAGGGGGTTAAGTAGTAAATTGCTTACTTGCAGTACTGACACCTCCTTTCGGCGGGGGACGAGTAAAAGTGATGTGATGATTACAAGTAAAAATATTATTTTCAAAACCCAAAAATTTTTCTTAGATTAGATCAGTTAAATTTCCCGGGGGGCGCAATCTTCCAGGGGAAGGGGAAAAAATACACTAGAAGCTGTGTTGTCACTGCGGGGGGTTAAGAGACCCGGGCCCCAGGCTTTAGAAGGCGTGCCCCCAAATCCTGGGTATCTGTGTAGTCAATGATCCCCTGAAGATATGTGAAGGATGTGAGTAACACACAAGTGCTTAACACATCCATAACGGAAAAACACAGAGATAGCTGCGGTGGAATCTTTCCCTCTGTGGGCATTAAATCATAGCCCTACGAATGGGGGGGGTGGGAGTTAATTTTACCAGGGGGCCCATTAAAATTTGGAAACCTTAGGCTAAAAATAATTCTGCTTAATATTAATTTTAAAAAAAATTTATAATTCTTTAAAAATTTAAACATTTATGACTTGAGTAGAATTTTAAATATGTGACATCCCCCATACACAGTATGACCCACCCCATGCCCCCCCATAAAAAATGAGCTGCCTGTAGGTTAAAATATATTTTTTTGATAGTAACCATACAATGTGACAAATTCTATATTCATATAAAGAAAATTCAAAATGTATCTAGTTTGCCCCAATGTTACAAATAATATCCCATGAAAATTTTGGGTCTATATGGAAAGGTCCGCTGTTCAGGATAAGGGGACGGGGTTTTGCGGGCCTGAACGGGGGGCCTGCTGTCCTTCCCCGGAGGTACTGTTAATGGTACAGAGGTCCGGCCCCAGGTAACCCTTTCCCCCGTAGATCCCTGCCACTGTAAACTAGTCCGAGAAGGCCGTGTTACCCCACGGGAAGGCCAGGTCCAGCTACACAAGTCAAGAAAAAAAAACAGACAAGGGGTAAAAAAAACCCGCTTGATACAAAATTTCATGAGGACCAAAAAGAAAAGGAGAAAAATAAGCGGGAGGGAAAACCACAACAGGCACTCTTAGCTTAGTTTTTCTAAAAAACGATCCGTTGTGGTCTGAATGAATCTTTCCCGCAATTCCCCCCAGCGCCAAAAGGGGAATAAGGGGAAGCTATAACAACTCAATCGCGGGGGCGGGTGTTAGTCCAGCCCCGAGAGGAAAAAATTTAAACCCCCCTCAGGCCAAAAAACCCCGCACCAGAAACTCAGCGGCGAAGTCAGGGTGTACAATGGACGTCTCTGCCGCGCCCCAAACCCCTGACGTATCCCCTTCTACGAGGGGCCTCGGCCCTGGGGGCCGGTCTTTGGGTGATTTGTGGGAAGGCCCAACCCCAAGGGGCTGCTTAAAATCCGACCGAAACCCACACCCCTTTTCCTCGGGCCCTACCCCCCCCCAATGAACAAGGACTGAAGGGACCGGGATTCCCGTGAGTCAATGATCTTCGACCCCGAAATCCAAAATTCCATTGCCCCCCATGGAGGGGGAGGAAAAGGGGGGACGGTATAACTGGGCCACGTACCTCTTAAGCAACGATTTTTTGGAACCTTGTGGATTTTAAAGTGGGGGAGGTCAAGACAAAAAACCCCGGTTTTAATTTTGAACTGATCCTGTATGGCCCATGAATTGGCCCGGTTTCAGGAGGGAACCTTAATTTTTTTTTTTTTGGGGACAAACCAAAACCCCGATCGTTCCCTTGGGGCCGGGGCCGACACTCTTTCCCCATCAGCCTACTTTGTTCGGTTCCCCATAGTATCATTATTCAGCATCCTCTCCACACTGAAAGGACGACGAAAACGTCCTCCCAGGAACCCAGAAGAGCCCCCCCCATTAAAAGTAAAAACGGGGGTAAAACCATATCCCAAAAAAAAAGGGGGGGGCTTACCAGGGGGCTCGCTCCCCATGTTAAAGCGAACTCGCCAGGGGGAAAAAAGAAGCCACCCCCTTGTTCCTGAGAAAAACCGGAGATATTTCCTAAGCTTGATTCAGAGCTCTGTTGCCCATTGGGGCTGGGGTAAAAAGCCGAAGAAAATACAACGCCCCCCACGGAACAAAATGCCTTCCAGAATTTGGACACAAACTGAAAACCCCCGATCCGAACCATATGGGAAGGGGAACCCGTAAAGTCTCACAATCCCCCCCCAATGAAAACCCGCCGGTTTTAGCATTAGGAAGGCGGGGAAGGCAAAAAAATGTGCCTTTTCGAACCTGTCAAAAACAACTAGATGACGTTTTACCTGAAGTGGGGGGGTCGTAAGAAAACCATAGACAGATGGGGCCTGGAGCTCCGGGATTTTTTAACGGTAAAAGGGCCCCGGGGGACGGGATGTGGGGGGGGTTTTAGCGCGACTACCCCAAGGAGCGACAAAAGTTCCCCTCTTTATTTTAATTAGGGGACCAAACCCGGAAACGGATCTCATGCTTTACTCCCCCGGGTGTTGCCAAACGAAATTTGATGTGCCTCGATAAAACCCTTTTTCTTAAAAATTTTGGGGAAAAACAGTCTCCTGGGGGTCCTCAGGGGGGGCCCCGACCTCCAATCTCCCCTCAAGTCAGACAAACCGCCACACCAAACTCCCCCTAAGAATAGGAAAGGGCCCCCGCTTCCCCCCGGGAAACTACGAGATAAGGCTCAGCCTTTACATTTTTTTCCAGGCGATAGTGACGACAAAAAAAACCTGGTAAAAAAAAAAAAACCATCTAGCTTTCGGAATTTTAAAGTTTTGCAGACTCTAAATCAGCAGTTCTTGTGATCAGTAAGAGGGGGGACCGGGGGGGCTGCCCCTCCAAAAAAGGGCCCACTCTTAAAAGCCAACTTTTTAAGGCCAAGATTCCCTATTCCGACATATAATTCCCCCCGGGGCGACAATTTTTTTTGGGAAAAAAGCACACGGGGGCCCTTTTCCGGGACGGACCTTAATAACCGCCCCACTCCTCGTCAGATGCGTCTACCCCCAATGAAGGTTTTTATGACAGGTTGGAGGTAGGGGCTGAAGAAAAAATTTTTTTCAAGGAGGAAAAGTTGCAAGCTTTTGGGGGCCCTAGAAAAAAAACCCTCCCTTTTTTTGTCATGTCAGGAGAGGGGTTTAAAAGGATAAAAAATAGAAAATTTCCCCGGGGGGTTTAGCAAACCCGGAAACGCTTTCAGTGCTTTAAAGATCCTCGGCCATCCTTCAAGCCAGCCTTCACTTTCCCCCGGGCCATAGGGGAAAAACCCGGAAAATGACACCGGAATCCCAAAAAAAAAAGTTTTGTACGGGAATCACACTTCTCCCCCCTTTGGGGACGTTTATTGTTCGCAAGATTGAACACTTGTCTCACGCTCCTGATGACACAAATCCGGGGAATTAATGTCTCTAGTAAATGACAACAAATTGTCCCCTAGGTGGGGGAAAAATGTCTTAAAAAATGTTGAAACCCCCGGGGGGGTAGTCAACCGAAAGGCATGACAAGGTTTCCCCAAGCCCCCGGGGGGTTAAACCGTCTTCCACTCACCCCTCTTTTTCTAATAATTTACCCCCCTGGATCCAACTTAGAGAAAACCTTTTTTGGGCCCCAATTGATTAAGGATCAGGATTTGGGGAGCGGGGAAGGGGCTCGGACCGTAAAAAAGATTAAAATACGGAAAAAACCCGGCAAGGGGGAGGGTCCATCTTTTTTTCCAAAAACCCCCGGCCCTGGAGAAGTGAAGGTTAATATGCCCCTTGGCCAGATTTTTTGAAATAAACCTCATAGCTTGCCCTCAGGACAAAAGGTTATATAACCTAAAATTTTTTGGTACTTGCACGGAAGAAATTTATACACGCATTGCGCGATGAGGGGGGAATTCTTGACCCCCTTCCCTGAAACACATTCTCAAAGTCCTCCGAAAAGGGGGAAGGGTTTAGCACGACCCCACGTAACCTGTTATGCAGTTACTATTGCAAAAATTCACCCCAGGGTTTTCTTTTGGGGTTGCCATTTTTACTGGGTTAGTTTGTTAACCAAGGAATCCCCCAAACAATAGGATGGGAAGGCCTCCAACACATAAAAAGACAAAAGTTCTTTATGTATTGCCCCCCTCAAAGGGTCTATGTTTCAGGGTTTTAAAAAGCTCCCCTTGACCGAGGGGTTGGGTCAATAAGATATAGGGTGGTTTTTGGCCCAAATACACTCAGTTGCATCCCTTGCCCCCGGGCAACGGCGTCCCCAGATTACCCCCGGGGCCCCCACTACCCCGAAAACAAATCCTCTCTTTCGTACCTACCCCACCTCCCCGGGCGAGAAACTGAGGGGGCTTGGGACGAAAAAATACCCCAATTGTCGCCCACCACAAAACCTGGGTAAAAAGTTTTCGGCGTCCTTCTCAGAAAAAATACGGGAGGGACCCCCCCAAAAAAAAGCCCCTTTCTCCCGAAAAAATAACACTTTCCGTTTTGCGGCGCACCGCCGACCCCCCCCTCGAAACGTGTCCCTCCTAACTGCAACTCCCAAAAAAACCCCGGGGAACCTCAATTTGGGGACTTAAAGGAGGTGGAGTCTCACGGGGCGGGTTACCTCGCACCTCTCCCAACCCCCTCTATCAATGCGAATGCAAGGGCCATAGCGGCCTCCATGGGGGGGGGAACATACTGACCAAACATCTTTTAATTTGTCAATTCCTTGCAAAACGGGCCCCAAAAGACGGGGGTTTTTCCCGATATCTGTGGCCCATTACGGAAAGAAAAAATTCCCCCGCCGGACGTTTCCCCCCGCTGTTCTTAAGAAAATTTTTAGCAAGGGACCCCCACCGGTTTCATTCCCCGCCGGGGTAAAAAAAATCTACTGACTGGAGACCCGGGGGAGTCCGGGGAAGAGGGGAAAGCCCGGTTTGGGGGCCCCCCTTTAAAAGCGAGATGACAATTTCCCCAAAACCCCTATCTTCCCCCCCCCAAGACCGAGGCCGTAGGAAAATTAAGTTAATGCCTGGGAAAAAGGAAAAATTTGTCCCGCCCCCCAGTGAAACCGTCCGGGGGGAGCTACTTTAGTTCAGCCCCGGGTTTCTCCCGGGGTAAAAAATTGGGGCTTAAGGGCCTAGCTCCATGGAAAAACCTTTAATGCGAGAACTGGGGGACTGGATATGGGGGGGGGAGAACTTTTAAAGTGGCCCGGTGAAAAAATCACACTAAAAAGATTTTTTGATGTAGATACTTGCACCCTTTTTAAACCCTGTACTTTGTATCTCCCCCACCCCCTTGTAGATTTTAACTCTCCAGCAGGGGAGCTTATTTTTCTTTAAATTATTGATTGTTAAACGTTGTTACCTATTTGTGTTTTGAAACTGTTAAAAAGTAAAAAAGCTGCGGAAAAATTTGGCGCTATATAAAAAAGTTTTTTTTATATTATTATTTTGTTAAAACCATATTAATGTGAAACTTTATATAAATATAAAGAAAATATCAACATGTATACTATACTGCCCAAGTCTTACCCGACATAAATCCTATAATTGTGGGTCTTACTGTGAACGTGTCACCTGTCCAGGTAGGGTGGCCGGGTCTTGCTGACCTGAACGGGGGGCCGACTAGTCCTCTCCGGGGGGTACTTTAATGGTACGAGGTCCAGGCCGCCAGGTAACCCTGTTCTGTATCCCCGACCACTGTAATTAGCCCCAGAAGGACCCGTTACCACCACGGGAATGGGAGGCACAGTTTTTAACAAGTTAAACAAAAAAAAAAAGGGGTAAAGAAAACACGTCTTTTCATACAAAAAACTTCCACACAGAGGAACCAAAAATTTAAAGGGAAAAAAAAAATAAGCGAGGAGGGAAAAAAAACCCCAACAGGCACTCTTAGCTTTTAAAGGGTACCACACTAACAACACGCTAACGGGGTCGTAAAAAAAGCACTATTTAGCGATCCCGTTACGTGTTTTTGTCGGATCTACCAGCGACGGCCCCGTGTGTCTCGCCTCGTCCTGATCGCCCCCACCCTATTTTCATCGCTGGGGTCCCGGGTAAGTATCTAATCCTGAGTGGGGGACCTTTTTTAGCGATTTAGCGGAATTTGTACCGTAAAGTCTTTAAAGGGGGTCGCTAACCGCGATGCGTCCTTAAATATCGCTAAATTAGGTAGTCTGGATTTAGAAAAAATCCCGCTTCACCATTATTTTTCGACGTAAAAGATCGCTAGGGGGGTTGTTTATGGGGGAGTACCTTAAGTCTTCTCAGAAATGACCCTTGCTGGCTGAATGAATGTTTTTCCCCCGGCAACTTCCCAGCAGACCCCAGGTATATGAAGGAAGCTAATTAAAAAAAATCAATCGCAGCTGGGCGAGGCGGTCTACAGCACCGAGAAGAAAAATTTTAAATCCCTCAGGCCAAAAAACCCCCACCGAAACTCAGCTGTGCGAAGTAGGGTGTGCAATCGCGACGATCTCCCGAAACCCCCGTGACACTCCACTCAACAACCAAAGTAATCTATATGGGGACCTTACAATGTACACCTAAAAAAAACCCTTACAAAATTCCCTTTTGTTGTTAAAAACCCCCAAGCAGAAAGCATAAATGTGCACACATTTGCAAAAAAACCCCAATGATTTTTTGGGGCAACCTAAGTTAAATGCTTGGATTCCCCTATCTTCGAAAGTCCTATGTACCCTCCCATTAAAACTGAAAGCATCCTCAATAGGTGTCATATGTAATGCACATTAAAAATATATACAATTCATAATAGTGGCTTGGGTTTTTAAATATATTTTAAAATATATTTAAAGGCCCACCCTGTGTAAAAAATTTACATATAATTTATGTATGTTATATGTTTTGTAATATCTACACAGAGTGGCCTTTAATGGATACACCTAATAAAAGGGTGGTGGTGATATAAACCCCCTTTTTTTGGACTATATATGGGGGGGGGGGAAAACTTTTTTAATGGGGGGTGAAATGGGGGCCATTTTGAAAGTGGGCATTTTGGATCCAATTTATTTTTTTCAAGGGGGAAGGGGGGCATGTACACTTAACCTTATTGAAAATTTTTTCAAGAAAAAATGGTGTGTTTTGGTTTTTAAAAGAAACTTTTTTTCAGATTTTTTACAAGTTTCTTTTTTTACAGCCTTGACTGTCGCGATTTTTTAAACGTGGGAGCGGATAGGATTGTGTTGAGTCTGGTGAGGCATCCCCCGGGCTTGCAGCGATTTCAATTAAAGACACTCTAAAACCCACCCTTTCCCCCTGCTCGTTAGTAAACTGCTTGAAAAATTTTGTGAAACGGGGTTAGTGTTGGTTTTTCAAAAGTGGTGCAAAAAAAATGTCACTAATTAAGAAACATCAATTATATAATCAAATTTTTCTACAATTCCCCGAAAAAAAACCTTTTAAAAGTCCAAGAAAAAACATAGTTGTTTTTTAACAAAAAATAACCCTTAGATCATAAATGAAAGTCAAAGGAATGTAATTTAAAAAACGCAAAACATCCTATACCTTAGAGTCATGTTTTATGGAATGGACTATTTTTAAAAAATTTTTGCCCTTATGGCCTGAACAGTTGTGTACTTAGTTAAAATGGTCTTCTCCAAGTTTTTCCCCCCCTCTTTTGGCATTCGGGTTTTTCAGGGGATTCCTTCAATCAAACAAAAAACAAGACCAAAGCTGTATGCTGAGGTAACACTCACAGGCCCCGGAAATGCCCCCACATGCCCCTAATAAATATGGTCCCACAGCCCCCTATAAGAATGACCCCTGCAAAGCTATCTTATGCATATGACCCCACAAGTTTTTTTTTTTTTTTTAGGGATATGTAAAAAATCCGCTCACTGCAGAGAATCCAATCGCCGGGGCTTTTAAAAAAATTCATGTTAGCACAAATGAGCGTATCAAAGAAAGGGGGAAGGGGTCCAGAACGATTCATTGGTGAATAAAATTTTTAAAAAAAAAATTTTAAGAAAAAAGGTTAAAATTATCTTTTAAAACCATTAGTTTAGAAAAAGGCAAGTAAACTAGGGGAACCCCGGAGTTTCAAAACGAAGGTTCTTAATCATAGTTCGAGTGTTCCCATACTCAAATAGCCCCCCCCTTTAATATGAACCCCCCTGAAGTACCTAGAAACGATGAGCACTGACATAACTATTTATAAAGTATAATCCCACATTGCCCCTATATACATATGAGCCCCATTTGCCTCCTGTAAACAGTATGAGCCCGCACATACCCTCTATTACAGTTTTAGCCACAATTTTCCTCTGTAACAAATGACCCCACATAGCTTCTATAACGTATGAGCCCGCAATAGTTTCCTGTATACTTAAAACCGCACATACCCTCTTAAATACACATGAGCCCACACACGCCTATTAGCAATTTGAGCCCGACATGCCTCCTTTTTCAATTTGACCTGCACTACCCCCTATAAAAGTTAATCCTACATTGTTCCCCATATACAATAGGGGGCCCCCTATGCCTCTATTTAGTGTGAGCCAAACCCCAGCCCCCCTATATACAGTTAACCCTATATACCCCTTTTGTAAAGATGTGAGCCTCTAAAACCCCCACTGTTTAGTGTGAGCCCTTATACCCCCCAATAATAAAAACAAAAAAAACATACTGACATACTCACCCCCTCCGTTCCCCTAGCACTCTGTGCTTCCCCCAAAGGGCCCCCTTCTGGTCTGGCCAGCATTACATGCTGCTGTGATGTAATCTCGTGGCACAGTCTGCAAGGGGGGTCCCCCCGGAGCTGCGCTGAATTTGCATCACCTGCAGTCAGCCCATAAAGCTCTCTTTTGGGGTATGTGCACCATGATGGCGAACAAAAACATTATGATAGGGCATTTGGTGATGGGCGGGGGTAGACAGATTTTCCCCAATTATAATCACCTATGGTCAGCTGTGGGTAACATCTTTAGTAATTATCTACATTGTTGCCTTCCCAAAGGTGCCAGAGTCTTAAGGCTCCCACTAAAGTTTTTCCCCCTAACGATCACGATAAGCCTATCGTTGGCGTGATCGTTTTAAAAATCGCTAGAGTGCCCCACTTGCGATCTCATTAAAAGGGCATCCCCCGATTTTTTACCCCTTTTGGGGGTCGTTGGGACGTGCCCCCTGCATGTACTGTGAAAGATCACGACCTCGATAGGCGTGCTGAGCGCAACCTTTGCACGCCCCCCCCTCCCCATTGGTGGTATAGTATGTATAGATATTTTCACAGCTCTCCCGCTTTTTATTTGTACCGGTATAAAAAAGGGGGGGTCACCTCCTCTCATTGCTCTCGAGCAGAAGCGGTTCTTTCAAATCCCAGCATCTTTTCCGTGTGCCTGCAGCCTTGGAGCTACTGCGATCCTTTACCCCCTTTTCGGGGTTCTACGTTCTAGTTGGGGTTTTCTGCGATCCTCTGTGGGTATCCTCTCGATCCGTTTTTGGCGTATTTCCCTATTTTTTTTTTACAAAAACCCCAAGTTTTCTAAAAGGAGGTATTTTT